>JBBYHO010366579.1:14251-25989 GCA_038382025.1 Adansonia gregorii
TCAATTGCTACATTTAATATATAATTATTATAAATATTATTTTAAAATTTCTGTAAATGAAGGCTATGGGCTTACAGGAGAGTTGGACTAATGCAATTTTAAGCTTTGTTCGTTCTTATGGGCCGAAAAGTAAAGAATCGATAAAAATGAAATCAATTACTTCTTTTTAAATTAAAAGTAAAAACAAATAGATACGTGGCGGAATCTGATGGTGGCGTGCAAAAAACGCGGATAAAGCGCATCCTAGGAGATTCCATATTTCCACAATTTTCTTCACTTACGCGATCGCTCCATCAATTTCCTTCACCGGTCGATTCTCTCTGTTTTATGATCTCAGGTATTTTTATTTAATTATCTTCTTTCATTAATCTTTTTTAATCTGTTTGAATTTAATCTTAGATCTGTTCATTTTTGCCATTTTGCTTACCCCTTAAATCAATTCTGTTTTCCTTTCTTTGCCGAAAGGAATGGAATTAACTGAATAGTTCAAATTCCCATTCCTCCCCAAGGTTTTAAAAATATGGGCTTTTCCCCTTCAATTTTATTATTGTTATTACTTTTAATGCTGCTTTTTTGATTCTAAAGTGAAAGACTTGTAGAAGATTAGGAATTGTGGACATTAACATTTTTTAATTTTAATCTAAATTTTAGTGTATTTTTTATAATTTGAGCCATCTGATCTTCTTCTTGTAGGGAGCTTAAGCAATAAGTTATCTGGTTTGACCATTTGTAACACTTAAAAATGGTAAGTTTTACATAAGGAGAAGTAGGGAAAAAAAACCTCTTCCGATTATCTACTGTTAGTGAATTTTTTTGGGTAATGGTTATGTCGATGTTTAATTTTTGGGGGCATTGGAATTCTTATTAACTCCAACATATAATTTTGAAATTTGGGCCATGGCCTGTACATTCTAGCAATTTTTAACGTCTCCTTTGCTTCTTGCAGTTTTTCGATGGATATGGTTATCATGGTACATCATTTGAGCAGAGTTATCGATGTTACCCTGCGTCTTTCATTGAAAAGGTCCGAAAAGTAGAATTTTGTGTTTATCTTGTCTTACTTCAGATCACTGATATGCATGTTTGTATTCCGTCATTCGTTTGGAATTCGATTTGTTGTTTATGAGGTATACGATTTCTAATCCTGCGAATTTTTTAGTTTCCCTTCCTTTCTGTTGATTTTAATCCTATACTTCTTTTTTTTTCTTTATATCCTGCAGCCACAAATTGAAAGTGGTGATAAAAGTAAGTTTCCAGACCTACAGTTATTGCACTATGTTCCTTTTTGCTGCGCAACTTCCTAATATATATATTTTCATTGGTGTTTCAGTTATAATGCCTCCATCAGCCCTTGATCGCTTAGGTTAGTCGTTTTAATTATAGCATTAATTTAACTTGTGTAGTTAGTCTTGGTTTCTCTTGAGTTGTGACCTTATAATCCTGAACGCTAATGTGTGACTAAAATTATGCAGCATCTCTGCATATTGATTATCCAATGTTATTTGAGCTTCGCAATGATGCTGCTGAACGTGTCTCTCATTGTGGAGTTCTAGAATTTATTGCTGAAGAAGGCATGATCTATATGCCATATTGGGTAGGCATTGCACCTTTTGGTCTCCATATGCTTCACATTGGTAGTATTTTGGCATTGCTTTAGGTCCATTGAGATCTTAAAAATTTTCTACTTATCTGATTAATGTCCTGTTGTTTTCAATGGTTTTCATGTAGATGATGGAGAATTTGCTCCTACAAGAGGGAGATATTGTGAGGGTGAAAAATGTAACTCTTCCAAAGGGAACCTATGTTAAATTGCAACCCCACACAAAGGACTTTTTGGATATTTCAAACCCAAAAGCTATGTGAGTAGATTATTTATGAATATATTTGTGCTTGATTCTCTCGTGTTTGATGTTCAGCTGGAAAGGGTATTTTCAAAATTGAGATGTATGTTGTCATCAATTCATATACTGTATCCTGTATCTTGACAATTTTATGTAATTTAGCTTCATGTAAGCCAAATGAGGTTTTGTATTTGGCCTGGACTTGTGAGGAATATAGCTCCTTGAATCAGTTTATGTTTTTTGCCATATAATGCGGCTATTATTCCCCCCCCCCCTTAAACACTACCTGTTGCTTTCCTAATAGATTTAGACATCTCATTTTTAATCTCACTCTTCTTTTATTATGAAGCTTAGAGACGACACTGAGGAATTATTCCTGTTTAACCACCGGGGACAGTATTATGGTGGCCTATAACAATAAGAAGTATTACATAGATATCATAGAAACAAAGCCATCCAATGCAATAAGTATTATTGAGACAGACTGTGAGGTGGATTTTGCTCCTCCCTTGGATTACAAGGAGCCAGAAAGGCCTGCCGTACCCGCTTCTTCAAGCAAGGCACTGTCTCAAGGTTAAAAACTAACATCTTTGCTAGACATTATGGAATGGTTTATCTTGCTCTTAACTCATTATTCAGGATTTTAATGGTTTATCTTAATGTAAGTTTTGCCTTTTTTTTTTTTTATTTTATTATTTTTTTAAGATTTGTTGGCTACAATTTTAAGTTAAATGTTTCTACATCCATGCTTGGTTGAGATATTTTTTTTGTCTTGTAGTCTACTTAGTTATGATTAATGGGAATTTTCTGGATCTCTATGGACTAGCGATAATCTACAAGGACATTCGATGGACCGATTATACATCTGTGTAGGCTAGTGAATCTGAGTTCATCATTAGATCTTAGGGAGGGTCTATGTTCTGGTCTAAGAAATCTTTCTTCCTTCAGTTGAAGAAGCTCCTCCTGAAGCCGAACTGAAGTTCAGCGCCTTTACTGGTACCGGAAGACGCTTGGATGGGAAGCCTCTGAAGCAGCAGCCTTCATCCGTTTCTTTGTCTGGGTCCAAAGATAAGGGACCAGCTATTTCCAGTGGGAATAGTAGGCAACCTTCTTCAGGATCTAGTTCACAAAGTATTGCACGCCAGGCTCAGGGCAAGCTTGTATTCGGATCTAGTGTCAGTCGTCCTAAGGAAACAAAACAGGTGCAACTTAGTGTTTTTTGGTTCTCTGCTTTTCGTCAAATTTCTTATCATTACTTCTCCGATTATATGCTTTTTTTCCTGAAAGTAATGTAAAAGATGGTTATTTATTTGATTTTGCAGGAATCTGGAAAACAAGCTAAACAGGAGCAGCCTGAGAAGAAGGAAGAGCCAAAGTTCCGGCCATTTACTGGGAGAAAGTACTCATTAAAGGGTTGATTAAAATCCACATTTTGTTATGTTTTACCGGCCCTTTGTTCATAGTGGAAAGCAACAGATAATTATTCAATTTCATCTGGGATGTTGTATTATCAAAAGACTGAACCGTAGGTTCTACTGTCAAAATGAAGAAGGGAAGCCTTAACTCATATTCCATTCTGTTGTGGATTTTTGAGAGTTTCTGTTTAAAAGAAAAGAAAGAGGATCTTAAAATTTGACCTGCAATTGTTTGCATTTGCATTTATTGATTGTGTAGCGTCTTGTTCTGCGTCTTTCTGGAATTTTGATATCCAACTTCAGTAGTCCCTTTGTTCAAATGAAAAGAAGCAGAAGATCAAAAGCTTCAAATTTAATGATATTTTTGGCAGGGAAAAAAAAACATTTAGGGACTTCAATGGTTGCTAAGGGCTATACCTGCAAAAACTCTTTGAGGTTCCAAGTCTGAAGAAGGTTTACAATGATGGAAAACGATTAGCATGCAGGTGCAATGGTGCTACTTGAGTTTTTCATGTCCATTTATGCTGCCATATATATATATATATATATATGTATATTGTATTTCAAAGAAATTTTGGCTAGAAAGATAATCAGAGGAAAACACTCATACGAATAAATCATGATCTCACTCTAAAATAATCCGGGAGGATCCTAAAACCATCTACCAAAAGGAAAAAACTGAAGAACAAGAGACAGAAGATTATATATATTGTAGTCTTAGAAAAGAATGGATTTAAGCGCATCCTTAACATAAGGGTACTTAAATGGGAAACCCAACTCCTTGGCTTTTGCATGAATGAAGCGCCCTGCAGTAAAATAAAACCCAATCGGATGTGTTTTGGATGTAGTTGCAAATAAAAACGAAGGAAACTGAAGAACAAAAAGAAATAAAAAAAAAAAAGAGGAGAAGAAAAAGACCCACCACTGAAGCACCTTCCCCTAATACTGCTTTGAAGGCAAAGTCTGCCACGGGAAGCCATGATGGTCGGCCAACGATATTTCCCAATCAAAGCACATCTCCGACAATCGAACAGGGTTTGGTGCAGTGCCATTTATAACTCCTGACATTTGGGCAAGCAAGCAATGCAGGAGGATGAACCACAACCATTCTCTCAGTGATATAACAGAAAAGTGAATGAGCATAATAAATGCACTCCTGAATGGAAAACAACAGGGAGAAAAAGAAAAAGATTAATGATCTAGTTGATCCCTTGTGCTAGTAGGTTAATAGTATGATCGACAAATGTAGATTGATCGGATGGACAGAGCATCAAGTCGATTAGAATTCAGTGTATTGCTCCTACATCAATGATTTATTAACCATGATTTTTTATTTGGACTTTAAAAAAGTTTAGTAAATCGATGAATAGATGATCACCTTTATAAGATGGATTTGGATAAAGCTTGATATATTAGGCCATTATGTCCTGTAAGTGAATCCAAGAAAACGTATACAAGCAAAAAGCAATATGAGCAGCAGGAAAGAAATTAACAAGCCAATTTTTAACAACTATTTTGACAACCTTGGCGTTCTTAAATTAGCCAATTATAAGCATTTTGATAGCGGATTGACGATTAACATTTTCTTTACAAATGTTGATTTAATGGAAAGCCTTAGCAGCATATGGATGTCAAACAAAATTAAGTTATTTCTTTTAGATGATGGGTTTTGATAGCATCCCATTGCTGCCCCGAGCCCAGAGGTCCTCCAGTAAACATCATGAATAGAGGGGATCATTTTAGCTGCAAAGGGTGATAGCATATCATCGCTGTCCAGGGCCCGGAGGTCCTCCAGCAAACATAGGGATCATGAATTGGTGAAGCTGAATATCAACATACACTCAAATTACAAAGAAAGAATATGCATACTTAGTTGTTCTTAGAGATTTATCAAATCCAATTAGAAGGATTACGATGCCTTTGATTTTGTTGGGAAATAATATCTTGCTTTTATTAGTAATAAGTAAATACACTAACTACATTCACTGAGATTCCCTTTTGATTTTAATTATAACAGGCATCTGTGTGGGGAAGAGAGAGGGCGAATAACATCAGTTATCCTTAGAGCACCACCATCTTTGCCAAGTACCACTCCAATTGGAATACGAGCTAATCTCACATCCATATTTACTTTAAGCGCCGCTGCCTCCCATTCTCTGCAAACCTGAGCAAATAATTTGCACTAGCAAGAGACAAGAACAATGCTAAGTAATCATTTGCTTTTCTTACCACAGCTAAGTAATCATTTCCTGATGGACTGCTCTCAGAAAAAACTTGTGTTTCACTTGAGCCTGAGTATTTAGTAAAGAGAAACAGGTCACATTACGCATATTAGAGAAGCCGAGCTGCAGATGCGCATTGGATCAATTCTCATGCAGGAAATGGAATACGTGTGCCGCTTCTTAAAAACCTTATGGATGAATGTGTGTTTATGTATGTAAATGAAAAAGTTGGACATCCTAGACAAGCTTCATGACAGTACCAGTGAAAAAAAGTAAGAAATTCTAATAGATACAGACCATAATAACCAGCGGCTGTTGCACTAACCAACACAGGAGGCCATAGTCCTTGAGGCGAATTATTTGTTAAATCTACAACCTTCAAAAACAGCAAAAAATTGGCAGTGATAAAACAATTTAAGATGTTATAGAATGTCATTGCTTTAAAATAAAAATAAATATCTTTCAAGTACCTCCAACATGCAAAGCGTGGCACAGAAAATTATAAAAGACTAAGCTTTGAAGTGACTCTGATCCTGCTGTGCTTAATTTCCTTTTTAATCTGCAATACAGTTAGAGAATAATGGATTCATCAAGCATTTAGGGATGCATGAGAGGATGCGGACATGTCCATTTCAACAGTGATATACAGAGACCTAATTGATAGAAAGTGTCCTTAATGCTTAATTTAAGAGTTGTGAGGACTGAAGAAATGGCAAGTTCTGTTGCATTACTTAGCAGATGCCAGTGCATCGAGGACTGAGAATTCCATATCCTTGCATTTTTGAACTTTTGATGATGATGATAGTAAAATAATAATAATAAAAAAATGAAGAAATCTAGCTCTAAAAAGAGGGACTCAAGCAGGAATCTGTAATAACAAAAGGTTTTCAAGAGCTACTTTCTTAACGTGCTAAAGGCTTGTCTATCCAGCAACATAATATAAAACAAGGATGAATGATCTTCCAATACAAACCTCAGGAGACCATCCTGTGCTCATTGGCATTCCAGCCAAATTTACAACAGCATTTGATCCTTCAATGCAACCCTTCCACCCAGCCTCCTCCGAAATTATGATTCCTGGAAAGTCCTTTACTGCAAATGCCACAGGAAAAAAAAAGATACTTAAATACATGCATATCTATGCATACATGTTAAGTATATGTATTTTTGTATATATATATGTAGGTATGTATGTATATGTGTATATATATATATACATCAGCATATATGTATGCTTGTTTCAGACTCTCAAAGATTCACCTTTTTCCGCTCATAAAACGTTTATTACCTTCTCCATGTAAGAAAGCTACGTAGAGCAAAACCAAAAGTACTCATTACCTTCTTACCCGGAAATATTAACTCTGCTTTGGATTTAGAGCGTGTCAAGACACGAACATTATGATTGTCTGCATTCAATTATATCAAAGTTTAAGTTTTAGCCAAAAAAATCTGAAACAAATTAAATAGAATAAAATAAGTCCTCAATTATAACTATAGTTACTTGCAAGCAATCTTTGCACCAATCTTTTACCTATAAAACCAGTAGCTCCTGTCACTGATATAGTCATCTCATTTGCCCACAACAACCTACAGAGTCAACAAAAATCTCCAAGGAACGTAAATTGATCCACCATGACAAATTATCAACACCCTATATGAACATGAACCCGTATCACATTTTGTTGGTTTCAAAAAGAAAAAAAAAAGGTTGCTTTCAAGTTAACAGAACTGAGAATTTGATAGAACAAACCTTCTGGGACTGCGCAGCACCACAAAGAACCCTGAATCTATTAGTCTCACCCACCTAAAAGAACACAACCAAAAAGAAAAAAAGAATTAACTGCTTCAAAGCAAAAAACAATGTATTGATAGAAAGTGAAATTTGGGGTAGTTTGAACTTACAGAGAAAGAACGAGGTATTTGACGAGAAAGAGAGATGAAATGAGTCCATGAAAGAGAATTTGGACTGCAAAGGACCTTCCTTTCATGGGTTTTCTTTTCCAATGAAACTCTTCCTGACTGTCAGGCTGTTAGATGAAAGGAAAAAAAGGAAAATTCCCAAAAAGGAAATAAACTGCCAATTGTTAAAATAAAGTGAAATAAAAAATAATTTAAAAAATAATAATAACCCAAATTATTACTAAAAAATTGTAATTATTTTTTTTATTCTTATTTTTCTATATCTGCTGTTTTCTCTCTAAGAAACGGTGGGAGGTCAGTTCCTCAAAATTATTAATGTATATAATATATAATATATAAGTTATACGCAAAAAAATTATTAAAAAATAATAAAAAAATAAAAATTAGTATATTAAATCTTTAATTATAAAATAATATAATTTATATTTATACATTATATATTATATATAATATACATTATGTAATAATGTTTATTATCTAATATATATTATTTTTAATTTTTTAAAAAATAACTAGAGGTTTAATTTAAAATATTTTTTATTTTTTTATTATTTTTAAACAGTAATATGAGATTCGATATAATTTAAGATTATTTTATAATTTGAGATTTAATATAATATTTTTTATTTTATATATTTATAGTTTAATATAATATTTTTTTAATTTTTTAATTATTTTTAAATAATATTTTTAATATATATAATTTATATAATATATATTGGCGGAGTTGGTTCTCTGTCCTGGGAACTAACTCCCCACTCTCTGTTTTTGGGAAGAAAACAGCAAGCTAAAATATATAAAAATAAAAATAAAAAATAATTATAATCTATTTATCAATAATTTCAAAAATTATTTGCATTTTTCTTTTCCTGTTTAATTAAGAGCCACACCAAACTAAATGCCATTTCCATCGGTTGTTTCTGGGTGTGGACTCTTGGATTGAACCAAATAATTGTTTTCTTAAAATTGTTTTTTGACCTCAAAAAATCTTTATGAAAAACGTTGGTACTGGAATGAATCATATTTGGACTTAAGCTTAGTTCACAATGAGCCCAATTTATCAGATCAAAAGAACAAACAAGCCCAATTAACATTTAAATTATTCTATTTCTCTAGGGTATTCTTTTATCTATCATCAGGCACCGTCCATGATGTGGTAGTGAGAGATTGGGAGCAGAGGAAATGGCGATGATGCTGTGGTGCGGCGCAGTAGCAAGGAGAGTGGCGATGAAGCAGTGGCCTCCTCTAGCATCTGCTTCACCGAGTTTGGTAAATGCGGGAGAGCCGATTCTTTGCGGCAGGGGTGACAAGAAGACAAAGAAAGGGAAGAGATTCAAAGGATCGTATGGGAACGCCAGACCCAAGAAGGAGAAGAAAATAGAACGAATCAAGGATAAGGTCGAGGTTCCCAGGTCCACCCCTTGGCCTCTCCCCTTCAAGCTCATCTAAATTAAATCTCTCTTTCTTTCTTTTTTTTCATTAAAAGAAAAAGCCGACTTTCCCCTTTTCCTGTAATAACGAAGCGAAAATTTCTTTAGGTTTCTGAGCAGAACTTTTGTACAATTTTCTGGTTTAATTTTTGTGGGGTTTAAGTTTTAGGCATGGGTTCTTGTTTCTTGAAACCGTTGTTTAAGTAATAGAAATTTCAAAAGTTTATCTCTTTATAGCCTTATTTTTCTTGCTAAAGTGGAGTATTTAAGAGTTAGCTAAAGTGGAGTATTTAAGAGTTAAGTGGTTGCTGACTGCTGTCAATGGCTGCCAGTTCACCCCCATGCCTCGAATTTTTGCATAAGATCGGAAAAAAACCCTAACTCTAATGCAACAATTATTACTGGTTAAGGAAGCAGAAAATGTTATTTGTATGCCTCTCTAATACTTGACCATAGTTTGGAAGACTGAACAACAGACGACATTGGAACATGTTGTGAGCGAGTCTTTCATATTTAGCTGATTTAGAATGGATGAACAAACCTCGAATAGATACCATCTTGTGTGAATGCTTTTGAATTCCAGCAGACTTGATGCTTCTGAGTTAAAAAAAAACTGGAATTTATGAGAGTGAGATGATTTTCAGGGTTTGATTAATACTTTGACAAAAAACCCAAAGCCAAATCGCACCTAAAACTCATCTAAATTACGGCTCACCATTCGAAAATCTGATATGGATTTTACGTATCCGAAAATGGAGGGTATGAACTTGGAAGGGCCTAGTCTTCATGCAAGCATCAGATAGTGTCAACGAAAAGCATGGTCTTTAACATTCAAATAATATCCAGATTTTTGGAAAGTCTATGATATCTGAATATTGCTATAGACATCAAAATTACATGAATATAAGATATTATTTCTTTGAGATCTAAGAACGGCGGCTGAATCTGAAGTCGAAGAAGAGGACGAAAGATCATTTGTGTATTGACAAGCCTTCAGCATTTCCAATCCATACTTCCCATATATTGCTTTGTTATATCTTCCACCTTTTTGGCTGTCTTTTGTTCCAATGTTGACCTTAGGAAGTGTGACTCAGGGAACAAGCATCTGCTTGAGAGCTCAACGTTTTCAAATGGCTCAATTCTTCCTTTAATCTCTGAATTAGAACATGGGAACAATTCAGGACAAAAGTAATGTCAAGGAAAACGCTAAAAAATCTTCATTACAACCTGATGAAAGCCAGGTTTTTTTTTTAACCTATGGTGAATGGGTCCAAAATTCAAGTACAAGCTCCACAACAATGGCAACGCCAATGATGAAATAGATTAGACCAAATAAAATAGTGGTGACTCCAATTGAAACTGTCAGGAGATATTGCCTACTGTCCCCTGATTCAGTTGCTAGCCTAAATCCGGTGTACATTGCCCACAAGATCACCAACATTATAGTCACAGTTACCAGGGCCTTGGTAATAGCTTTAGAGATCGTCCTTGTTTCTTGCCCTGTTTCATGGTAGAAGACAAACAGGGTAAGTGGGCAATTAAGCAATTAAAGCAGATTCCTATTGCATAGGAACTTATTTTCGAGGCAACATCAGGCTGGCGTTAGTTTAGAAGATTCCTGCAACTTTGGCATTGGGACGGGTGCTTGCTGTTTGGTTTATCCATCAAATCAAGAATGGGTCTTCGAATTTATAATTCATGTTATCATTTTTAAAAAATATAGTCAAGTTTCCAACATTTGCTATCTCTGCCCTTCTCGTTAAGTTACAACTTCATGAAAAAAGAAAACCAAGTCCTCATGTTCCTTCATTAACTACCGTACAGAATTCACCATGAAAGTACGGACCAGGATCATGAATAACTTGTACAGACCCCAGCCATTTTCCCCTAAATTTCTTGGATTATACTTTCGATTCATCCTCGAAACTATCAAGTTCTGTATCATTTTCCGTCACAAGATAAGCCGGACGCATTGAAGTAAAACAAACAAAATGAAACCAATAAGGACGGTTGTCGTTACCTTGAGCTTGATGCATGCCAGATAGCTCGGGTAACTGCTCTGATATATTTAAAACAAGGTCGGCCAGAATGGAAAGCCCGACAATGAGGAACAAGAAACCGAAGACCATAGTGGTGACACCAACGTGTAAAGCCCGAGCAGCGACGGCAGTGTACCGCCAAGGTTCCATTGTCAATTGAAATCCGCAGCAAATGGTCCACAACAACAGCACCATGGTAACCACGGAGGCTGTTATACGCAAGAATGCCGGTGCAGCTTTAACAGACCAACGTTTCATCTTCTTTATCTTCGTCCTCAATTTCTCCTCCATCGCTGTTGGGCCTGGGCGACTTAAAATAAATGAAATGGAGGAGTATTCTATGACTTAGAATTATGTGAAATTTCGCATGGTAATGACCAGTGGAGTTCAAATTAGATTTTATCAATTCGTGTATTTACGCTATAATTATATTTAAAATTTTATATATTTATATAAATTTAACACGTTTATATATTTATATCACTTTTCTTATATTATTTATTTTATATTCTTTTTTTCATATTATATTCGTATTATATCTAAAATTATTGCATCTAATTCGAACCTCAGATTTGTAATGTCAAGGTTGTGAATTAAGATGAAATGTTTATGGTGATACAATTTTTGCACCATCGCATTCACCATTTGCTGAAAAAATTGTTTTTTTTTTTTTTTTGGTTCTGGGTGATTAGTTTGTGACCCAACCAATTGCAAATTTTGCAATCCATGTTTTTATTGAGGGAATATTTTTGTGTTTTGTTCGTTTTTTCAGCGTACAAGGACGTTTTATCACATATGAGTTAATGATTTATTGAGGAATTCGTTGTTGTCTATTATCAAAGAGGTTTCCTTGGAATTTCCCCTTTTCCCT
>JBBYHO010366799.1:0-19433 GCA_038382025.1 Adansonia gregorii
AAAGTAGATTATTACGTGAATTCGTGTGCATCCAAATTGACAAACAAACTTGGATTCTAAAATTCATGGGAAGATAAGTCTTTCTTATGAACCAAAACATCAATGTCATTCATTCCAATAAGCAGAATGGGTTTACGGTGCCCAATCATGAAAAGAAAGGAGATTATTATGTGAATCCATATTTAGCAAAATTGACAAATGAACTTTGATTCTAAAAAATGGTGGAAAAAGAAGTTTTTCTTATGAAACCAAAGCATCAATGCCATTTATCCTAATAATGAGAATGAGTTTATGGTGCCTAATCATTAAAATAAATGAGATTATTACGTGAATCCATATATATCAAAATTGATAAATGAACTTTGATTCTATAAAATAGTGGGAAGAAAAGTTTTTCTTATGAAATCAAGGCATCAATGCCATTTATCCTAATGAAGAGAATAAGTTTGTGGTGCCCAATCATGAAAAGAAAGAAGATTATTATATGAATCCATCTTTGTCCCAATTGATAGGGGAGTTTTAATTCTAAAAACATATAAAAGGAAGCTTTTCTTATGAAACCAAAGTATCAATATCATTTATCCTAATGAGGAGAATAAGTTTATGGTGCCCAATCATGAAAAGAAAGGAGATCATCATGTGCATCCATGTTTGTTCTAATTGACAGAAGAACTTTAATTCTAAAAAATGATCAAAAGAGAAGGTTTTCTTATGAAACCAAAGTATCAATGTCATTTATCCCAATAAGAAAAATGAGTTTAAGCTGCCCAATCATGAAAAGAAAAGAGAATATTGTGTGAATCCGTATTTACCCCAATTGATAAAGGAATTTTAATTCTAAAATGATGTTGAAAGAGAAGCTTTTCTTATGAAACCAAAGTTTCAATGTCATTTATCCCAATGAGGAGAATGAGTTTATGGTGCCTAATAATGAAAAGAATGTAGATTATTACGTGAATCCGTGTTTGTCCCAACTGACAGAAGAACTTTAATTGTAGAAAAGGGTAAAAAGACAAGCTTTTCTTATGAAACCAAAACATCAAAGTCATTTATCCAAATGAGTAGATCAAGCTTATGGTGCAAAATCATGAAAGGGAAGGGATTATTATGTGAATCGGCTTTTGTCATAGTCAAAAGATGAGCTTTGATTCAAAAAAAATGGTTAGAAAAAAGCTTTTCTTATGAAAGCAAAGCATTAATGTCATTTATCCCAATGAGAAGAATGAGTTTATGATTCCCAATCATGAAAAGAAAGGAGATTATTACGTGAATTCATATTTATCCAAATTGACAAATGAATTTTGATTCTAAAAAATGGTAGGAAGAGAACATTTTCTTGCGAAACCAAAGCATCAATGCCGTTTATCCTTGTGAGGAGAAGGAGTTTATGGTTCCCAATCATAAAAAGAAAAGAGATTATTACGTGAATCCGTGTTTATCCAAATTGACAAGTGAGCTTTAATTCTAAAAAAATGAAGGAAAATATTTTCTTATGAAACCAAAACATCAATTCATTTATTCTAGTGAGTAGAATGTATTTGTGGTTCCCAATCATGAAAAGAAAGGAGATTATAACATGAATCTGTGTGTATCCAAATTGACAAACAAACTTTGATGCTAAAAATTCATGGGAAGAGAAGTTTTTCTTATGAACCAAAGCATCAATGTCATTTATTCCATTAAGCCGAATGAGTTTACGGTGCCCCTAATCATGAAAAAAAAAGAGATTATTATGTAAATCCATATTTATCAAAATTAACAAATGAACTTTGATTCTAAAAAATGGTGGGAAAAGAATTTTTCTTATGAAACCAAAGCATCAATGCCATTTTTCCCAACGACGAGAATGAGTTTATGGCGCCCAATCATGAAAAGAAAGGAGATTATTGCGTGAATCCATATTTATCAAAATTGATAAACAACTTTGATTCTAAAAAATGGTGGGAAGAAAAATTTTTTCTTATGAAATCAAAGCATCAATGCCATTTGTCCAAATGAAGAGAATAAGTTTATGGTGCCCAATCATGAAAAGAAAGGAGATTATTATATGAAGCAGTCTTTGTCCCAATTGATAGGGGAGCTTTAATTCTAAAAACATATAAAAAAAAGCTTTTCTTATGAAACCAAAGCATCAATGTCATTTATCCCAACGAGGAGAATAAGTTTATGGTGCTCAATTATGAAAAGAAATGAGATTATCATGTGCATCCATGTTTGTCCTAATTGACAGAAAAACTTTAATTCTAAAAAATGATCGAAAAAGAAGCTTTTCTTATGAAACCAAAGTATCAATGTCATTTATCCCAATAAGGAGAATGAGTTTATGGTGCCTAATCACGAAAAAAAAGAGAATATTATATGAATCCGTGTTTGCCCTAATTGATAAAGGAACTTTAATTCTAAAAAATGATTGAAAGAGAAGCTTTTCTTATGAAATCAAAGAATCGTGTGATTTATCACAATAAGAAGAATGAGTTTATGCTGCCTATCATGAAAAGAAAGGAGATGATTATCTGAATACGTGTTTGTCCCTATTAACAGAGCAATTTTAATTCTAAAAAGATATCAAAAGAGAAACTTTTCTTAATTAAAGCATCAATGTCATTTATCCCAATGAGAAGAATGAGTTTATGGTTCCAAATCATGAAAGAAAAAGAGATTATTACGTGAATCCGTGTTTATCCAAGTTGACCAATGAACTTGGATTCTAAAAAATGGTGGGAAGAGATGTCTTTCTTATGAAACCAAAGCATCAATATCATTTATCCCAATGAGGAGAATGAGTTTATGGTGTCCAATCATGGAAAGAAAGGAGATTATTATGTGAATCCGTGTTTATCTAAATTGACAAACAACGTTTGATTTTAAAAAGTGGTGGGAAGAGAAGTTTTTCTTAAAAAACCAAAGCATCAATGTCATTTATTCCAATGAGTAGAATAAGTTTACAATGCCCAATCATGAAAAGAAACGAGATTTTTATGTGAATCCATGTTTATCCAAATTGACAAATGAACTTTGATTCTAAAAAATGGTGGGAAAAGAAGTTTTCCTTATGAAATCGAAGCATCAATTTCTTTTATTCCAATGAGTAGAATGAGCTCAAAATGCTCAATCATGAAAAGAAAATAGATTGTTACATGAATCCATGTTTATCCAAATTGACAATCAAACTTTGATTCTAAAAAATGCTGGGAGGAAAAGTTTTTCTTGCGAAACCAAAGCATCAATATCGTTTATCCCAAAGAATGAGTTTATGGTGCCCAAAGAGATTATTATGTGATTCCTTGTTTATCTAAATTGACAAACGATCTTTGATTCTAAAAGATAGTGGGAAGAAAAGTTTTTTTATGAAACCAAAGCATCAATGTCATTCATTCTGATGAGTAGAACAACTTACAGTGTCCAATCATAAAAAGAAAGGAGATTATTATGTGAATCTGTGCTTATCCAAATTGACAAACAAACTTTGATTCTAAAAAATGGTGGGAAGAGAAGTTTTTCTTATGAAACCAAAACATTAATGTCATTTATTCCAATGAGTAGAATGAGTTTACAATGCCCAATCATGAAATGAAAGGAAATTATTATATGAATCCATGTTTATCCAAATTGACAAACAAACTTTGATTCCAAAAAATGGTAGGGGGAAAGGTTTTTCTTATGAAACCAAAGCATCAATGTCATTTATCCCAATGAGTAGAACAAGCTTATTATGCCCAATCATGAAAAGGAAGGGATTGTTATGTGAATTGGTATTTTTCTGAGTCAAAAGATGAACTTTCATTCTTAAAATTGGTGGGAAGAAAAGTTTTTCTTACAAAACCAAAGCATTAATGTCATTTATCATAATAAGGAGAATGAGTTTATGCTTCCCAATCATGAAAAGAAAGGAGATTATTATGTGAATCCATGTCTATCCAAATTGACAAATGAACTTTGATTCTAAAAAATGGTGGGAAATGAAGTTTTTGTTATAAAGCCAAAGCATCGATGTCATTTATCCCAATGAGGAGAATAAGTTTATGCTTCCTAATCATGAAAAGAAAGGAGATTATAACATGAATCCGTGTTTATCCAAATTGACAAATGGACTTTAATTCTAACAAGTGGTGGAAAGAGAAGCTTTTCTTATGAAACCAAAACATCAAATCATTTTAATCCAACGTATAGAATGAGTTTATGGTTCCCAATCATGAGACAAAAGGAGATTATTACGTGAATCCATGTGTATTTAAATTAACAAACAAGCTTTGATTCTAAAAAATGGTGGGTAGAGAAGTTTTTCTTATGAAAACAAAACATCAACATCATTTATCCCAATGAGTGGAACAAGTTTACAGTGCACAATCATGAAAAGAAAGGAGATTATTATGTGAATCCTTGTTGATCCAAATTGGCAAACGAACTTCGATTCTATGAAAGGGTGGGAAGAAAAACATTTCTTACAAAACCAAAGCATTGATGTCATTTATCTTAATGAGGAGAATGCATTTATGGTTCTCAATAATGAAAATAATGGAGATTATTACGTGAATCTATGTTTATCCAAATTAACAAATGACCCTTTGATTCTAAAAAATGGTAGGAAGATAAGCTTTTCTTACAAAACCAAAGCATCAATGTCATTTATCCCAATGAGGAGAATGAGTTTATGGTCCCTAATCATGAAAAGAAAGAAGATTATTATGTGAATCCGTGTTTATCCCAATTGACAAATGAACTTTGATTCTAAAAAATGGTAGGAAGTGAAGTTTTTGTTATAAAGCCAAAGCATCGATGTCATTTATCCCAATAAGGAGAATAAGTTTATGCTTCCTAATCATGAAAAGAAGGGAGATTATTATGTGAATCCATGCTTATCCAAATTAATAAGCAAACTATTATTCTAAAAAATGGTGAAAGGAAAAGCTTTTCTTATGAAACCAAAACATCAATTCATTTATCCCAATGCATAGAATGAGTTTATGGTTCCTAATCATGAGACGAAAGGAGATTATTACGTGAATCTGAGTGTATCAAATTAACAAACGAGCTTTGATTCAACAAGATGGTGGGAAGATAAGTTATTCATATGAGACCAAAGCATCAATATCATTTATCCCAATGAGTAGAATGAGTTTATAGTGCCTAATCATGAAAAGAAAGAAAATTATTACAAGAATCCATGTTTTTCCAAATTGCCAAACAAATTTTGATTCTAAGAAATGGTAGGAAGAGAAGCATTTCCTACAAAACCAAAGCATCAATGTTTATCCCAATAAGGCGAATGAGTTTATGGTTCCCAATCATGAAAAGAATGGAAACTATTACATGAATATATGTTTATCCAAATTGACAAATGACCTTTGATTCTAAAAAATGGTGGGAAGAGAAGTTTTTCTTATGAAACCAAAGCATCAATGGAAGAGAATGAGTTTATGGTTTCCAATCATGAAAAAAAAGAGATTATTATGTGAATCTGTGTTTATCCAAATTGACAAATGAACTTTGATTCTAAAAAATGGCCAGAAGAAAAGCTTTTCTTACGAAATCAAAGAATGAATGTTATTTATCCCAATAAGGAGAATGAGTTTATGATTCGCAATCATGAAAAGAAAAGGAGATTATTACGTGAATCTATGTTTATCCAAACTGACAAACGAACTTTGATTCTAAAAAATGGTACGAAGAGAAGCATTTCTTATGAAACCAAAGCATCAATGTTATTTATCCAAATGAGGAGAAAAAGTTTACGATTCCTAGTCATGAAAAGAATGAGGTATGTGAATCTATGCTTATCCAAATTGACAAACAAACTTTCATTCTAAAAAATTATGGGAAGAGAAGCTTTTCTTATGAAAGCAAAGTGTTAATGTCGTTTATCCCAATAACGAGAATGTGTTTATGGTTCCCAATCATGAAAAGAAAGGAGATTATTACATGAATTCAAGTTTATCCAAATTGAAACAAACTTTGATTCTAAAAATTGGTGGGAAGAGAAGTTTTTCTTACAAAACCAAAGCATCAATGACGTTTATCACAATGAAGAGAATAAGTTTATGGTTCCTAATCATGAAAAGAAAGGAGATTATTACGTGAATCCGTGTTTATCCAAATTGACAAATAAACTTTGATTCTAAAAAATGGTGAATGGAAAAGCTTTTCCTATGAAACCAAAGCATCAATTCATTTATCCCAATGGGCAGAATGTGTTTATGGTTCCCAATCATGGAAAAAAAGAAGACTATTATGCAAATCCATGTGTATCCAAATTAACAAATGAACTTTGAATCTAAAAAATGGTGGGAAGAGAAGTTTTTCTTATGAAGCCAAGGCATCAACGTCATTTATTCCAATAAGTAAAATGAGTTTATGGTGCCCAATCATAAAAAGAAAGGACATTATTACGTGAATCCGTATTTATCCAAATTGACAAGTGAATTTTGATTCTAAAAAAAGGTAGGAAGAGATATTTTTCTTATGAAACGAAGCATCAATATTACTTATCCCATGAGGAGAATAAGTTTATGGTGCCCAATTATGAGAAAAAAAAAGGAGATTATTACGTGAATCCGTGTGTATCCAAATTAGCAAAAGAACTTTGATTCTAACAAATGGTGGGAAGACAAGTTTTTTTAATGAAACTAAAGCATCAATTTTGTTTATCCTAATAAGGAGAATGAATTTATGGTTCCCAATCATAAAAGGAAAGGAGATTATTACATGAATCAATGTTTATCCAAATTGACAAATGAACTTTGATTCTAAAAAATGGTGCAGGGAAAAGCCTTCCTTATGTAACTAAAGCATCAATTCATTTATCCCAATGAGTGTAATGAGTTTATAGCTCCCAATCATGAAAGGAAAAGAGATTATTACTTGAATTTGTGTGTATCCAAATTGACAAATGAACTTCGATTCTAGAAAAAAGTGGGAAGAGAAATTTTTCTTATGAAACCAAAGCATCAACATTACTTATTCCAATGAGTAGAATGAGTTTATAGTTCCCAATCATGAAAAAGAAGGAGATTGTTACATGAATCTGTATTTATCCAAATTGACAAATGAACTTTCATTCTAAAAAATGGTAGGACGATAAGTTTTTCTTATGAAACCAAAGCATCAATGTCATTTATCCCAATGAGGAGAATGAGTTTATGGTGCCCAATCATTAACAGAAAGGAGATTATTATGTGAATCCATGTTTGTCCCAATTAATAGGGGAATTTTAATTCTAAAAGATATCTAAGGAGGAGCTTTTCTTATGAAACCAAAGCATCAATGTCATTTATCCTAATGAGGAGAATAAGTTTATGGTGCCCAATGATGAAAATAAAGGAGATCATCATGCGAATCCATGTTTGTCCCATTGATAAAGGAGCTTTAATTCTAAAAAATGATTGAAAGAGAAGCTTTTCTTTCGAAACCAAAACATCAATTTCATTTATCCCAATGAGGAAAATGAATTTACGATGCCCAATCATTATAAGAAAGGAGATTATTATATGAATCTATGTTTGTCCTAATTGATAGAGGAACTTTAATTCTAAAAAAATGTCAAAAAAGAAGCTTTTCTTATGAAACCAAAGCCTCAATGTCATTTATCCCAATGAGGATAATAATTTTATGGTGCCCAATAATGAAAAGAAGGTAGATTGTTATGTGAATCCGTGCTAGTTTAGATTGACAGATGAACTTTAATTATGGAAAATGATAAAAAGAGAATCTTTTCTTATGAAACCAAAGCATCAATGTCATTTATCCCAATGTGTAGAGTGAGCTTATGGTGCCAAATCATGAAAATGAAGGGATTATTACATGAATTGGTATTTGTCCTAGTTGAAAGATGAGCTTTGATTCAAAAAAATGGTTAGAAGAAAACCCTTTCTCATGAAACCCAAGCATCAATGTCATTTATCCCAATGAGAAGAATAAGTTTATGATTCCAAATCATGAAAAGAAAGGAGATAATTATGTGAATCTATGTTTATACAAATTGACAAATGAACTTTGGTTCAAAAAAATGGTAGAAATAGAAGCTTTTCTTACGAAATTAAAGCATCAATATCGTTTATCCCAGTGAGGAGAATGAGTTTATGGTTCCTAATCATGAAAAGAAAAGAAATTATTACGTGAATCCGTGCTTATCCAAATTGAAAAATGAACTTTGATTCTAAAAAATGGTGGAAGGAAAAGATTTTCTTATGAATCCAAAACATCAATTCATTTATCCCAATGAGCAAAATATGTTTGTGGTTCCCAATCATGAAAAAAAAGGAGATTATTATGTGAATTCGTGTATATCAAATCGACAAAGGAACTTTGATTCTAAAAATTCATGGGAAAAGAAGTTTTTCTTATGAAATCAAAGCATCAATGTCATTTATTCTAATGACTAGAACGAGTTTACGGTGCCCAATCATGAAAAAAAAAAGATTATTATGTGAATTCATATTTACCAAAATTAACAAATGAACTTTCATTCTAAAAATTGGTAGAAAGAGAAGTGTTTCTTATGAAGCCAAAGCATCAATGCGATTTATACCGATGAGGAGAATGAGTTTATGGTGCCCAATCATGAAAAGAAAAGAGATTATTATGTGAATCCATCTTTGTCACAATTGATAGAGGAATTTTAATTCTAAAAAGATATCGAAAGAGAAGCTTGTCCTATGAAACCAAAGCATCAATGTCATTTATCCCAATGAGGAGAATAAGTTTATGTGCCCAATCATGAAAAGAAAGGAGATTATCATGTGACTCTGTGTTTGTCTTAATTGACAGAGGAACTTTAATTCTAAAAAATGATTGAAAGAGAAGCTTTTTTTATGAAACTAAAGTATCAATATCATTTATCCCAATAAGGAGAATGAGTTTATGGTGCCATATCATGAAAAGAAATGAGATTATTATGTGAATCTCTGTTTTCCCCAATTGATAGAGGAACTTTAATTCTAAAACATGATCAAAAGAGAAGCTCTTCTTATGAAACCAAAGTATTAGTGTCATTTATCCCAATAAGGAGAATGAGTTTACAGTGCCCAATCATGAAAATAAAGGATATTATTATGTGAATCCGTGTTCATCCCTTTTGACAGAGGAATTTTAATTCTAAAACAATATCAAAAGAGTAGCTTTTATTATAAAATCAAAGCATCAATTTCATTTATCCCAATGGAATGAATGAGTTTATGATTTCAAAACATTAAAAGAAAGAAGATTATTACGTGAATCCGTTGTTTATCCAAATTGACAAATGAACTTTGATTCTAAAAATGGTGGGAAGAGATGTTTTTCTTGTGAAACCAAAGCATCAATATCATTTATCCTAGTGAGGAGAATAAGCTTATGGTGCCCAATCATGGAAAGAAAGGTGATTATTACATGAATCCATGTTTATCCAAATTAACCAATGAACTTTGATTAAAAAAATGGTGGGAAGAAAAGTTTTTCCTATGAAACCAAAGCATCAATGTCATTTTTTCCAATGAGTAGAATCAGTTTACAGTGCCTAATCATGAAAAGAAAGGAGATTATTATGTGAATCCATGTTTATCCAAATTGATAAACTAACTTTGATTCTAAAATATGGTGGGAAGAGAAGTTTTTCTTATGAAACCAAAGCATCAATGTCATTTATTCCAATGAGTAGAACGAGGTTAGAGTGCCCAATCATGAAAAGAATGGAGATTGTTATGTGAATCTGTGTTTATCCAAATTGTCAAACAAACTTTGATTCTAAAAAATGGTGGGAAGAGAAGTTTTTCTTATGAACCCAAAGCATCAATATCATTTATCCTAATAAGGAGAATGGGTTTATGGTGCCCTATCATTATAAGAAAAGAGATTATTATGTGAATCTTTGTGTGTCCCAATTGATAGAGGAAATTTAATTTTAAAAAGATGTTGGAAGAGAAGCTTTTCTTATGCAATCAAAGCTTGAATGTCATTTATCCAAGTAAGGAGAATGAGTTTATGATTCCCAATCATGAAAAAAAAGGAGATTATTACGTGAATCTATGTTTATCCAAATTTACAAATGAACTTTGATTCTAAAAAATGATGGGAAGAGAAGCTGTTCTTACAAAACCAAAAGCATCAATATCATTTATCCTAATAAGGAGAATGAGTTTATGATGCCCAGTCATGAAAAGAAAGTTGATTATTATATGAATCCTTGTTTATCCAAATTGAAAAATGTACTATGATTCTAAAAAATGGTGCGAAGAGAAGTTTTTCTTATGAAACCAAAGTATCAGTGCGATTTATTCCAATGAGTAGAACAAGATTACAGTGCCCAATTATGAAAAAAAAAGAGATTTTTATGTGAATCTGTGTTTATCGAAATTGACAAACAAACTTTGATTCTAAAAAATGGTGTGGGGAAGAAGTTTTTCTTATGAAATCAAAGCATCAATGTCATTTATCCCAATGAGTAGAACAAGCTTATGATGCTCAATCATGAAAAAGAAGGGATTGTTATGTGAATCAGTATTTGTCCTATTCAAAAGATGAACTTTGATTCTAAAAAATGGTGGGAAGTAAAGCTTTTCTTACAAAACCAAGGCATTAATGTCATTTATCCTAATGAGGTGAATGAGTTTATGTTCCTAATCATGAAAAGAAAGGAGATTATTATGTGAATCCATGTTTATTCAAATTGACAAATGAAATTTGATTCTAAAAAATGGTGGGAAGAGAAGTTTTTCTTATGAAACCAAAGCATCGATGTCATTTATCCCAATGAAAAGAATGAGTTTATGTTTCCTAATCATGAAAAGAAAGAAGATTATTACATGAATCCATGTTTATCCAAACTGACAAACGAACTTTGATTCTAAAAAATGGTGGAAGGAAAAGCTTTTCTTATGAAACCAAAGTATCAATTCATTTATCCCAATGCGCAGAATAAGTTTATGGTTCCCAATCATGAAAAGAAAGGAGATTATTACATGAATTTATGTTTTTCCAAATTGAGAAATGAACTTTGATTCTAAAAAATGGTGGGAAGAGAAGTTTTTCCTCTGAAACCAAAGTATCAATGTTGTTTATCCCTATGAGGAGAATGAGTTTATGGCTCCCATTCATGAAAAGAAAAGAGATTATTATGTGAATTCATGTTTATCCAAATTGACATATGAACTTCAATTTTAAGAAATAGTAGGAAGAGAAGCATTTCTTATAAAACCAAAGCATCAATGTCATTTATCGCAATGAGGAGAATGAGCTTATGGTTCCCAATCATGAGAAAAATGAAGATTATTAAGTGAATCTGTGTGTATCCAAATTGATAAATGAACTTTGATTCTAAAAATGGTGGGAAGAAAAGTTTTACTTACCAAACCAAAGCATCAATGTCGTTTATCCCAATAAGGAGAATGAGTTTATGGTTCCTAATCATTGAAAAAAAGAAGATTATTACGTGAATCTGTGTTTATCAAAACTGACAAACGAACTTTGATTCTAAAACTAGTCAGAAGAAAAGCTTTTCTTATGAAATCAAAGCATGAATGTCATATATCCGAATAAGGAGAATGAGTTTATGATTCCCAATCATGAACAGAAAGGACATTATTAAGTGAATCAATGTTTATCTAAATTGAAAGTGTCAATGTCATTTATCTCAATAAGGAGAATGAGTTTATGATTCCTAATCATGAAAAGAGTGGAGATTATTACGTGAATCCATGTCTATCCAAATTGACAAATGAACTTTGATTCTAAGAAATAGTGGGAAGAGAAACATTTCTTATGAAACCAAACTATCAATGTCATTTACCCCAATGAGGAAAATGAGTTTATGTTTCCCAGTTATGAAAAAAAAAGATTATTATGTGAATCTATGTTTATCCAAATTGACAAATGAACTTTGATTCTAAAAATTGGTGGGAGGAAAAATTTTTCTTATGAAACCAAAGCATCAATGTCGTTTATCCCAATGAGGAGAAGAAGTTTATGGTTACCAATCAAGAAAAGAAAGAAGAATATTATGTGAATCCATATTTATCCAAATTGATAAATCAACTTTGTTTATAAAAATTGGTGAGAAAAGAAGTTTTTTTTTCAAAACCAAAGCATCAATGACATTTATCCTAATATGGAGACTGAGTTTATGGTTCCCAATCATGAAAAAAAAAAGATTATTACGTGAATCCATGTTTATCTAAATTGACAAATGAACTTTAATTCTAAAAAAAGGTACAAAGATAAGTTTTTCTTATGAAACCAAGTTATCAATGTCGTTTATCCTAATGAGAGGAATGAGTTTTTGGTTCCCAATCGTGGGAAGAAAAGAGATTATTACATGAACCATATTTATCCAAATTCACAAACAAACTTTGATTCTAAAAAATGGTGGAGCTTTTTTTATGAAACCAAAACATCAATTCATTTATCCCAATACGCAGAATGAGTTTATGGTTCCCAATCATGAAAAGAAAGGAGATTATTACATGAATCTGTGGGTATCCAAATTGACAAACAAATTTTGATTCTGAAAAGTGGTGGGAAGAGAAGTTTTTGTTATTAAACCAAAGCATTAATGTCATTTATGCCAATGAGTAGAACAAGTTTACAGTGCCCAATAATGAAAAGAAAGGAGATTATTATGTGAATCCGTATGTAACCAAATTAATAAATGAATTTTGATTTTGAAAAATGGTGGGGAAAGAAGTTTTTCTTATGAAACCAAAGCAACAATGTCATTTATCCCAATTAGGGGAATGAGTTTATGGTGCCTAATCATGAAAAGAAAAGAGATTATTATGTGAATCCGTGTGTATCCAAATTGATAAATGAACTTTGATTCTAAAATGGTGGGAAGAGAAGTTTTTCTTATGAAACCAAAGCATCAATGTCATTTATCCAGATAAGGAGAATGAGTTTATGGTTCCCAATCATGAAAGGAAAGGAGATTATTACATGAATCAATGTTTATCCAAATTGAGAAATAAACTTTGATTCTAAAAATGGTGGAAGGAAAAGCTTTTCTTATGAAACCAAAACATCAATTCATTTGTTCCCATGAGCATATTGAGTTTATGGCTCCCAATCATGAAAAGAAAGGAGATTATTATGTGAATCCATGTGCATCCAAATTGAAAAACAAACTTTGATTCTAAAAAATGGTGGGAAAAGAAGTTTTTCTTATGAAACCAAATCATTGACGTCATTTATTCTAATGAGTAGAATGAGTTTATAGTGCCTAATCCTAAAAGGAAAGGAGATTATTATGTGAATTCGTATTTATCCAAATTGACAAACGAACTTTGATTCTAAAATATGGTGGGAAGAGAAGTTTTTCTTATAAAACCAAAGCATCAATGTCATTTATCCCAACGAGGAGAATGAGTTTATGGTGCCCAATCATGAAAAGAAAGGAGATTATTATGTGAACCCATATTTGTCCCAATTGATAGAGGAACTTTAATTCTAAAATGATATCAAAAGAGAAGCTTTTCTTATAAAACCAAGTATCAATGTCATTTATCCCAATAAAAAGAATAAATTTATAGTGCCCAATCATGAAAAGAAAGGGGATCATCATGTGAATCCGTGTTGGTCCCAATTAACAGAGGAATTTAATTCTAAAAATTGATAAAAAAAAGAAGCTTTTCTTATGAAACCAAAGTATCAATGTCATTTATCCCAATAAAGAGAATGGGTTTATGGTACCCAATCATGAAAAGAAAGGAGATTATTATGTGAATCCGTGTTTGCTCCAATTGATGAAGGGAATTTAATTCTAAAAAGAGATTGAAAGAGAAGCTTTTCATGTGAAACTGAAGCATTAATGTCATTTATCCTTATGGTACCCAATGATGAAAAGAAAGGAGAACATTATGTGAATCCATGTTTGTCCCAATTGACAGGGGAACTTTAATTTTACAAAATGATTTAAAAAAAAGCTTTTCTTATGAAACCAAAGCATCAATGTCATTTATCCCAATTAGGAGAATGAATTTATGGCACCTAATCATTATAAGAAAAGATATTATCATGTGAATTCGTGTTTGTCCCAATTGATAGAGGAACTTTAATTCTAAAAAGATGTCAAAAGAAGAGCTTTTCTTATAAAACCAAAGCTTCAATGTCATTTATCCCGATCAGAAGAACGAGTTTATGGTGCCCAATCATGAAAAGAAAGTAGATTATTACGTGAATTTATGTTTGTCCTAACTAACAGACGAACTTTAATTATAGAAAATGGTCAAAGAAGAAGCTTTTCTTGTGAAACCAAAGCATCAATGTCTCTTATCCCAATAAGTAGAATACACTTATGGTGCCCAATCATGAAAATGAAAGGATTATTATGTGAATTACTATTTGTTATAGTCGAAAGAAAAGCTTTAATTCAAAAAAATGGTCAGAAGAAAAGCTTTTCTTATGAAATCAAAGCATTAATGTCAATTATCCCAATAAAGAGAATAAGTTTATGATTCCCAATCACGAGAAAAAAAGAGATTATTACATGAATTTGTGTTTATCCAAATTGACAAACGAAATTTGATTCTAAAAAGTGGTGGAAGGAAAAGTGCAGTTAATAAACTCTATCTCTAAAGAACCGAGCCATAAAGTTCGTGTCCTTCCACTAAATCTGATTATGATGTCGGGGTCATGACGAAAGCCCCTGCACTTTTCCTGTCCCTTTCATATGGCATGAAGAAATGAAAACCTACCTACCCTTGCCCAAAGGTATATCGGTGTCCTATGTAAGGGGCATTTTTTATCAAACATTATTAATGAAATAACTTTTGCATATATCATTCCATATTATGTATCATATTTCAACCTTTTTTCCTTCATTTTTATCCAAATGCCTTGGTCATGTGTGTGCCTTTTACAATGTTTATTTCTTCACCTTTTTAGGTGTCCTGATGACGTGATATGGATGTGTCTAATGGGTTGCTGAAGATAAACTTTGAACAGTTAATTTGCACTAGTAAAGTTGATCTTGAAGAGGATTTCGAAGAGAGCTCTATACCACGAAACCTCTAACGATTAGTTGAGCAAGAGGAAAAGCATATCATTCCCTATAAAGACCCAACGAAAGTAACAAATCTAGGTACTCTGAAGGATCGAAAGGAGGTTAAAATCAGAATCTCAATAAAGTCAATGACTAGGACTAAGTTGATAGAATTACTTCAAGAATATCAGGATGTATTTGTTTGATGATATCAAGACATGCCAGGGTTGGACACTGATATAGTGTTCCACAAGTTTCACATCAAGCCTGGATGCAAATCGATCCCCAAAAAGTTAAGGAGGATGAAGCCAAAAATGCTTCTCAAAATTAAGAAAGAAGTCAAGAAGCAGTTTGATGCAAGGTTTATTGGAGTAGCCAAATATCCAAAATGGGTTGCCAATATAGCCCCAGTCCCAAAGAAAGATGGCAAAGTATGAATATGTGTTGATTATTTGGATCTGAATCAAGCTAGTCCTAAGGATAACTTCTCGCTACCCCATATTGACACTTTGATAGACAACACGGCCAATAATTCTCTTTTTTCCTTCATGGATGGATTCTCAAGCTACACTAGATCAAGATGGTAGCTGAAGAGATTGAGAAAATAACTTTTGTAACCATTAGAGCGACATTATGCTATAATGTAATGCCCTTCGAACTCAAAAATGTCGAGACAACATATCAGCAAGCCATGGTAGCCCTGTTCCATGACATGATGCATAAAAAAATTAAAGTCTACGTTAACGATATGATTGCCAAGCCCACGAAAGAGGATAAGCATGTTATAAACCTTCAGAAACTTTTTAAATGGGTATGAAAATTTCAACTCAAATTAAATCCTGCCAAATACACCTTCGAAGTCACTTTGGGCAAGCTTTTAGGCTTTATTGTTAGCGAAAAAAGGATTGAAGTTGACCCAGACAAAGCCAAAGCCATTCAAGATATGCCACCATTTCAAACCTAAAAAGAAGTGAGAAGCTTTTTGGGGAAACTGAACTATATTGCTAGATTCATATCCCAGCTCACTAATAAATGCAACCCCATCTTTCAGCTCCTTTACAAACAAAATCCGGGAGAGTTGAATGAGGCAAGTCAAGAAGCCTTTGATAAAGTCAAACATTATCTATCAAGCCCATTAGTGTTGGTATCGCCGGTGCCCAATCGACCTTTAATCCTTTACTTAGTAGTATTTGACAAGTCTAGCAAGTATCAGGAAGGCTAGTTAGATGGCAAGCCTTGCTTTCTTAATACGACATTACCTATGTCAGTCAAAAGGCAATCAAGGGCAATGCAATAGCTGACTTTTTAGCAAGTCGAGTGGTAGATGACTATGAACCCTTAAATTTTGACTTCACAAATGAAGATCTAATGTGCATTTCTGAAGATGAAGATGCTCCAACCAAGATCAATCTTGGAAGATTTATTTTGATGGAGCATCAAATGCTCTAAGACATGGAATTGGGGTAAAAATGATTTCACTCGATGGGATTTATTATCCGTTCACAACAGAGCTAAATTTCAATTGCATGAATAATGTCACAGACTATGAAGCTTGTGTCATTGGGCTTCAAGAAGCCATTGATAGATATTATAGGTGTTCCATGATTCGGCCCTAGTCATCTACCAATTGAAAGGGGAATGGCAAACTTGTGATGCCAAGCTGATGTAGTACGGGATACTGATGGTAGAGCTCAAGAAAAAATTTGATGATATTAGTTTTTGACACTTACCTTGAGAAGAAAACCAAATAGCCGATGCTTTGGCTACCTTGTTATCCATGTTTAAAGTCAACCAAGAGTAGGATGTTGCTCCCATCTAGATGGGTAGCTACACAACTCTAGTTCATTGTCATAGTGTCGAAAAAGAGAAGGATGGCCTATCGTTGTACTATGACATCCTTCGTTACATCAAGGATCAGCAATATCCTAAACATGCAATCAAGATTGATAAACGGACTATTAGAAGGCTGGCTATGGGGATTATTCTCAATGGAAAAATCTTATACAAAAGGAGTCATGATCAAGTTTTGCTTAGATGCATTGACACTCCTAAAGCCAAAAAGATCCTAGAAGAAGTTCATGAAAAGATTTGTGGCACACAAGCTCATAGACATCGGATGGCCAAGCAAATCATGAGAGCGGGTTATTACTGGTTGACCCTTAAGAAAGACTGCATCAATTACACCCAAAAATGGCTTAAGTGTCAAATATATGCTATAAAGATCAATGTCCCTCCAGTGCCACTTCACGTCATGATGGCCCCATGGACTTTCTCCATGTGGGGCATGGACGTGATCAGACCAATCACCCCTAAAGCTTTCAATAGGCATCATTTTATCTTGGTAGTGATCGATTATTTCACCAAATGGGTGGAGGCTACCTCTTATGCCAATGTCACTAGATCGACCATCTATCAGTTTGTCAAGCGGGACATCATCTATAGATATGGCTGTACAAACCAAATCATCACAGACAACACAGGCAACTTAAACAATAAAAGGATGCAAGCGGTTTGCTCACAGTTTAAGATCCAACATTATAATTCTATCCCTTATCGCCCAAAGATGAATAGGGCAGTCAAGGCAGCCAACAAAAACATTAAAAAAATAGTTAAGAAAATGGTCGAGACTTATAAAGACTAGCATAATAAGCTATTCTTTGCACTTCATGTCTATCGTACCTCAATTCACACTTCCACAGGTGCTACCCTATTTTCTTTTGTCTATGGGATGGAAGCTATATTGCCTATCAAAGTCGAGATCTCTTCTCTTAGAGTCTTGATGGAAACCAAACTTGAAAAAGCTAAATGAGTCAAGAACAGATATGACCAATGCAACCTTATCTAAGAAAAACTCATCAAAGCCATCTGCCATGGTCAAATGTATCAAAGATGCATGATAAAAAGATGCACCCATGACAATTTCCCCAAGCAAATTGGTATTGAAGAAGATTCTCACAATTCACAAAGACGCACGGGGCAAATGGACCCCTAATTGGGAAAGACTGTATGTCATGAAGTAGGCCTTTTTCATAGGGGCCCTAATCTTGTCAGAAATGGACAGCAATGTCTTGCCCAACTCAATCAATTTAGATTTCGTCAAGAAATATTACATGTAGAGGGTGAAAACCTAAAAAGGCATATTTAAAAAAAAAGAGAAAAAAAACAAAAAGAAAAAAACAAACAACAAAAAAAAGCAAAAACAAAAAAACAAAAACAAAAAAAACAAAACAAAACAAAATAATATAAAACAAAAAAGGGCCCAAATGGAAATCCAAAAAAGGCATATGGGTAGCCAACCCAACTACAGTTGAAAACCAGTAAGGGCGACTTGAGAAGATCAATTTTAATGAGGCATAAATTGAGAGTACCTACAGGACAATGCAAAGCAATCCTAGAGATCTTCTAAAGATTATCTCATACTAGTCACATTTATTGTTCGAGAAAGATCCTGAAAAACACCTAAGGTACATCCATGTCATTTGTGATAGGCATTTTCTGCCGAAAAGATTATACTTCTTGCCACTAAATCACTCGTTTGTCAAATAGTATAATGAGTTATGCCTTTTTGTTGCATGAATAAATGTTGCCTTGTTTCTCTTAACCCATGTACAATTCACATTGCACTTGTCATTTAGTTGATAATATTTGATAATCAATTGAAATATGCATCAGGACATCTCGATATTACATTGAAAGGAAAAGAAAAGCACCAAAAACTCTGCTTACGCCCTGATCATCAAAATCATGGACTTTTTACATCTAAACACTCACTTGACATGACCATACACCAAACATTTCTTACTTTCACAGGCCACATCTCAAGAAAAAACCATTTTAAGCTAACCAAAAATCGACCCATGCGTTCTCTCCAAATCCTATTAAAATAAGAGACATCAACCTAATTGGGCAAATTGTCTCTAAATTGTTGACAATGCCTTCTAAAGTCAGAAAAATGATTGAACCTTTCAAATCAAAAAAATGGAATAATCCAAATTCTTGCAAATATATTTTTTATCATATCCCTAATGGAGCTGGGACAACCTACAATACCTAACGGGATTAGGAAAATTCCCATCCATAGTTGGAAAAAGGATGAATCGCCATCCCTATAAGAGTCTAAATGACGTACAAAAATAACTATGACTATCTCTCGTATTAGACTTCACATCTTGCAATCATGATAGTATTCCACATCATGCATTCACATTACCCACATCATGATTTTTGCAATGTTACTTTAAGCCAAGTTCACTAAACCTCCAAATAGTCCCTCGTAGGAACTCTAAGCTTCATAAACCAAGCATTATTTAGTGGCACCCTTTTTAGAGCCCACAAGTCAGTGGCACCTTTTTAGAGCCATAAGTCAGTGGCATCCCTTTAAAGCTTACAAGTTAGTGACACCTTTTTCAAAAACCCAGAAGTCAGTGACACCCCTTTAAAGCCAAAAGTAAGTGGCACCCCTTTTTCAAAGTCCATAAATCAGTGGTAC
>JBBYHO010366799.1:19533-60221 GCA_038382025.1 Adansonia gregorii
TAAGTGGCACCCCTTTTTCAAAGTCCATAAATCAGTGGTACCCTTTTCAAAAGCCCATAAGTTAGTGGCACCCTTGTCAAAGCCTATAATTCAATGGCACCCTTTTTTCAAAGCCCACAAGTTAGTGGTATCCTTTTCAAAAGCCCATAAGTGAAAGGCACCCTTTTCAAAGCCCACAAGTTAGTGGCACCTCTTTTAAAGCCCCTAAGTTAGTGGTAGCCTCTTCAAAGCCCATAAGTCAGTGGTACATTTCTAAAACCCCATAAGTCAGTGGCACTTTCTTCAAAGCCCACAAGTCAGTGGCATATTTCTAAAAGCCCATAAGTTAGTGGCACCCCTTTAAAGCCCACAAGTTAGTGGCATCTATTTTCAAGCCCATAAGTTAGTGGCACCTTTTCAAAGCCCATAAGTTGGTGGCATTCTTTCCAAAAGCACACAAGTTAGTGGCACCTTTTCAAAGCCCACGCAAGCTGGTGGCACCCAAGTCTAAGTTAAAGCCCGTACAAGCTAGTGACACTCAAAGCAAAACCTACAGGAGCTGGTGGCACCCAAGTTTAAGTCAAGGCTTGCACAAGCTGGCTGCACCCATATCAAAAATCCATGTTACTCTGCACCTACCTAAGGGGTCAAACCTTAGAAAACCTAACACCTTAGTAGGGAGGTAAACCCTACAAAATTCACTTAAACCTCTACTAGGATCATTGCTAATACATTGCACTTATCACAGCAAAGTTAATTACAATTTATTTCTTTACAGGGGTTTTAGGAAGCATCATTCCACCTCAGACAAAATAATGTATATTTGTTTTTGCCTTGTTCCTGATTCTTAGCAACGATCAAAGAGGGTTAGCTGTAGACACCTTATTTCATTTGGGCTAATTATTTTTAGCAACCTAGGGCATGGATGTGAGAGAGGGCGATGATAGTCAGGATTTGAGGAGGTCAAGAAAGCCTATGGATCATATCAAAGGTAAATGCAAAGATGTGGCATCAAAGGATATAGTTTAAGGTGTCAAGGACAAAAGATATGAGAAAATTCACAATTTTGCTTAAATGTATCGATACATGGTTCTCATGTATTGATATAATGCTCCAACAATCCAAAAATTTGAAATGTCCCTATTTGTATCGATACAACATGTAAATGTATCAGTATATAAGCTTATGTATCGATATAGGAGCTTAAATATCGATATTAGGCCATGCCAAAACCAAAATATGCATTCGATAAAGAAATATATTGATACAATGGTTCATAGTAATGATACATCGATCATTGTATCGATACAATCAAGGTTTTTAGACCAAATGTATCAATACATTCTACAATGTATCCATACATACTAGCCATTTTTCATGGTTCGGGCATTTTTGACTTGTCCATCATTGATCAAAAACTTGATTTTAACTCATTACTTTGCATTGAAAAAGATTAAAACCCATATCAAATTACGAATATGGACTTTTGAATTAATCAAAACATTTTTTTTGAAGTCTAAATTAGATTAAAAGGGTCAATGTCACATGATCACCCTATTTCTCCCTAGTTTGTTGACCAAATCACCATCAGCCACCCTATTTGATGGAAAATCATTTTAGCATTTAAACCAGCCACCCTATGTCCATCACATTGGTAGTAAGTTGCTCCCTGTAGCTATTCTATAGCCATCAAGCTGATATCACTTTGTCCCCTTTGAGAAATGATAAAAAACACCTCTAATTTGGCTCCAAACTACTAGTATAAATAGATCACTTATATCTCAACTAGAAAAGGTTAGATTCCATCTCATTTTTAGCTTCTAAAACACATTCCTACACCAAGAAAACTAGAATCCTATAGCTCTTCACTCACCACCCAAAACTAGCCCTAAAACACTCATTCCCAACCATTACACATTCTAAACATCAGCCTCATCCATACCAGAACCAAAACCTTATTGTTTCTCTCTTTTTCTTGCTTATTAACAATAAGGAAATGAGTGAAATTCAAGCCATCTCTATTGTTCCAACTATTCGAGCAAAAATTGAAGTTTTGTTGGTATAACTTCTTACCTTATCACTTTCATTTTTGTTTTTCGGCATCTTCATCATTTTACTGAGCTTTTCATGTTTCCATCACCCTCTTAGGATTCTTATGCATTATTAAGGCCTTTGGTTGTGGTAGTTTAGGATTTCAATGCCTTAATGCCCTTTTGATGTGCAAAATGCCTCATTTTATCCTTATTATTTTGATAGCTCTTACTCATACACTTTATGCCATATCCATGCATCTTGTTATGATTAATCCTTGTATGAATCACTAGCCTAACATATTTGAAGCATATTTATACATTAGCTTGTATCTTGTCATGAATCAATGTCATTTTCAGCTTCCATAACATTTTCTTGTCAAAATACATAACACTTTCTTTGTCTAGGCCATTAGTAAAGTTAGCATCCCCATTTATGTTTTGTACCATCCCATTGTACGTTCATTGTCTTCTCCTTGTCTAAATGCATGCTTGATGGCTATCAAAAACTGATTTTCAAAACCTCCCCAAGCTAAGCATGTTAACCTCAACTAATAAGGATTAGCATGGACTTAGCATTTTCCTTAAGGTTAGCAAAAAAACTCTTAGGGAAAAATTAATATTTCCAAAATCTGAAATCTTGATTGAACGAGCTCAAAACTTCTAATTTTGTAATGAAAATGGCCTTGCACTTGTCCCTAAAATGTTTGCGCCTTGTTTTTGAGTTAAAACCTTGAATGGTATAATCAACGGGCTGTTTCATCATCCCAAAATACTCCGAGGCTCTGCAAATGAGTTCGTGATGCTCATGCCACTTTTTCTCTTCAATCATGGATGTTCAAATGTTAATGACCCAAGTTTGGACTCAAAAACCCAAAGAAAAATAAAAAAAATCCATTGCTTTGCTTTGTCCCGTACTGGCAGCATCATAGTTACAAATTGAAAAATCACTTTAAAATCCAAAATGATTTTTCATGAATTTTATAATATTTTTCTCTGAAACTGATCAAAATATCTTTAAAACAAGGTCTTGTTCACCCCCGGATCAGTCCAGATGAAAGAATTATGATTTTTCAAACTTAGACTATCCAAAAGCCCTAGAATCAACAACACATATTCTAGTTGGGCCCTTCAGGCCCACTAAACAATTTTTCCAAATTCGTCTAACATTTTTCCTAAAAAAATTCATGAAATTCCCTTTCTAGAAAGGTATTATTTGCAATTTTTCGATACCAAATGAGTTCGGAGTGATTTTTGAAATTTTGACACACCTTGTCCCTCTATGCTCTTCCAACAGCGAAAGTAATCCGAACTTGAAAATTTATTCCCTTGGAAAGTGACTTTCTGAGATATTAGGAAGATGTTTAGATTGACCATCATCAAGTTACCTTTCTAACAGTATCTCATCTACCCTATAAAGCCTTCAAACCAACTTAGAATAAATTCATAAATAGGAATTGTTTGATGCTATCCCTGGTTTTTGGTTATGGTCAAAATTGAGCTATTTTCCTGAGGTTCGTCTCGAGACATTCGAATGTCACGATATCACCCTGATCAGCCTCAGTAACATGCTTTTGACCTCCCACAAGCTCGTATCAAGGCATGAATATATATATTTTACATCTTTACCATCCTTATTCACACTAATTTCTTTTGCTAAAAATCATCAAAATGCTCACACATTTCCTAAATCACAAAGTCTTGTCAACTTAAGTTTTCAAACTTGACTTCTCTAAAGAGTGTCAGATGTGTCATTTTTGGGGATGCTCCAACGTTGACCTTCCGAGGGGATACTCCAACCCCACTTTTCAAATTTATCGAGATTGAAAAATCTTCCTTTATCAAAATTATTCGTCATCCATAGTGATACACCAACCTCATCTTTTCGAGGGGATACTCTAACCTTGTCTTTAAATTGCAATTATATTTTTCTCCTTCTCGGACTTCCATGAATATGTCAAACAAATCTCGTTCAATCAAGAAACCCAGTTGCATCTCAAAAATTGTTGATTAAGTTATTCCCATATAATCGATGCCAATTGCGATATAAATTATAATAGTCCAATTTTTTCTTTATCATTGCATTGAATAATCCATGTTATGTTACTTTATTTGTTGCCTTACTAACGTGATTTCTTTGTGATGATTATCTGCTTTCATGTTTTCCAATCATTTCAAATAAAATTCAAGGTACTATTCCAGATGGGTATCTCTCCAGCGCCCAAAGTGGAATATTCTATTCTTCAAAGTAAAATCTAGAGGTCATTTTTATTGAAAATCTCTATATTCCCTATCTCTCTAGGGTGTATATGAGATTAAATCCTTTTCATCAAAACCTGGATTTGTATTTCTATAAGATTCATGCATTAAAGAGGGTTATATAAAAATAATGATGAGATAAGATCAAAAGAATCAAAACTGAGATAAAATATAGCTAGTAAGGTACCGATTTTGGGTGTCACAAAGAAGTTGGTACCTCATCGTGTGTAAACAACTCCCAAACCCAAACAACAAATCTTTGTACTAAGTAAACCATGGGATCAATGTTTTGAGTTTCATAACTCAAAACATAGGTTTCAATCGAAATCCGATCATGCCTAGCCCAAAATGATCAGTTGTGACTCTAAGCATTAGCCATTTCATGATGGTCATCCAAAACTAATAAGATAAGCGATTCATCTTATGGTCCCCCTTATTGTGTCATAAGTTAAGAATATGTACTTTCTTATTCTCATCACGTCACGAAGGATAAGTTTTGGTCAAGAAGACATTCCTAAGTTAGAAAAATATTTTAAGTCATATGCACCCATAAATCCGTGAAGATTCACCCGTGGACACGTTGCGATAGCCAGGCGACTCCAGTGGGGATATATAAAGAGTTAGGCCAATAACTAGCCGTGTCTTGCTAGGTTTTCGATTTTTTCGATCGTCAAAAAAATAAGATGTGATTGAGTATTGAGGAGTCAAAAAGGTTAAGCAAAAATACCATATGAAAGTAGAATGATTTTTTTCATTCTCGAGGAAATGCAATTTTATCCAAATCTTCTTCCATAATGGTACGGAATAATAGTATCATTGGAGCAGATACCCAAATCACTTTAAAAACAAAAAGTCAAGTGGGCGGATTGGTTCGAGTGGAAAGAAAAAAAAAGGATTGAACTGAAAATTTTTCTGGTAATATCCATTTTTCTAAAGAAAAAGATAAGATATCTCAACACAGTGGCATCTTGATACCACTAGGAACGGGCAAAACAAACTCTAAGGAATCAAAAAAATTGAAAAATTGGATCTATGTCAAACGGATGACACCTATCAAGAAAAAGTGTTTTGTTTTGGTTTGACTTATAACCCCATATGAAATATTGAACCTTTTTTTTGTTTTGTCAACTAATATTTTGGTTGGCATGATTGTCGGATTATCTTATTTTCAAATAATTGTAAGTTTAATAAAAGTGGTAATACGAAAGTAAACAAAATGGTTTGATCATTTCCTTATCACACACCATGCACTTGCATCCTCTACATAGGCATGGCAATAACTTCTCGAAGTAAATTACATGTCTCTCATGAGTAACCCTTCACATTTGCATAGAGAAATATATCTAACGGATTGAACTCATTCCACCAAACCCACGATGGGTCTAGGATCGAGGTCCTTCAACTGTCCTTACTAGACAGAAGAGCAATTCAGATACCTATTTAGGTGTCAACTTAAACCTCATATAGTGAGCCCTATGAGCTAAACAACTCAAACCATACCAGAACGCTGCTAGAATACTTGAAGAATAGGGTCCCTTGGGGAAACATTCCTAACCTTTACTCTTAATTACCATAATTATGTAGGTGACAGTGAGTATATAATTGTCACCTGCATCTACATTTTTATCATTTATCAAGGCATGTTGTCATGCTGCCAAACGATGGCTAACCTTTGTATAAAGAAGTGACGGTGAACAAAAACCATCATTCACAATGTCTTATACTGTAAGCAATTTTGTTGTCTGAGTCATGGCTTAATGCACATCTGTACTAGTGGTGATAAATAAATATTACTAGTCAGTTATTTTTCCATCAAAATAAGATAGTACATCACCTCATGAAGGACAGATTGCATCCTGGCATGTTGAAATGATGCCCGTTTCTCATCTCACTACCTTGGTTAAGACATGTTATGAATTTTTTGTTCCAATCTCCTTAAATTCTTTATTTCCTCACAATTGTCTCCTATATGTTCACTTAATTTGTTTTCCCTTTGTTTTGTGCTTTGGTACATGCATCATTTCATCATAACCATCATGACTATCATCATTTTGGGATAATTATCTTGGTTCGGTGTTTAGCAAAGGGCATCATATGTGGAGCAACAACTTATCTTAACTATCAAGTCCTTTAAAAATTTTAGAACATGGTCAGAAGGTTGCCAACATCAGGACAGAGACATCTTAAAGCCCAACTACATCTCAAAAATGCATGGAGAGGAAAAGATCGATTTCCATCATAATGATGGTCGAGAATTGAAGCACATTTGGGATAGTGCAAATAACAATGAGAAAGAAGCCTTCACTAAAAAGTACATGGATATAGCTCTATTACTTCAAGTTCAGTTGGATGATGGCTCATTGCTAGTAGTGACACGTTCTGGAATCTAGCTTACCGATGTTTCACCTTTAACCAGCAAGATTTAGTCCCTACCATTGATGAGTACACAACTCTACTCAACATAAAAAAGGCCAAGCTAGATCGAATTTACTGCAAAACATTAACGCCTCCTACGTTCAAGAAAAGGTTAAAGCAAATTTTTAGAGGCACAGAAGCATGGGTTGACAGTTATGTCAAAGTAAAAGGGGGCAGTAAATGCATTTCTTGGGCTAGCTTGAAAGAAGGCATGGTAAATCTTTTTGATAAAAAGAAAGCTTAAGATGTCTACACTCTCACAATCTACGGGCTCGCTATATTCCCAAAGATTTTGGGTTATGTAGAGTTGGTAATCATAGATTTCTTTTCTCGCTTATGATGTAACATCAACCCTACTTCTACCATCGTCTCCAAAACCATCCGCGCCCTCAACTTTTGTAAAAGAATGAGAATAGGAAAGTTTACTAAGTGTGCCCCATTGCTCTAGATATGGCTCTTAGGTCATCTTTATGTTAGAAAAAAGAGAGTTAGTTAAAATTTCTTCTTCAAGATCAATCCTTTTTCCATGACATTGAAGGAGGAATGTCATCAAGATAAGACAAAAGCATTGGGCCAAGGAATTACGAAACGTCAAGGAAGAAGAAACCCCATGGAGAGCCCCATGGGTGTTCCCTCAGTCGATTGTGTACAGATGTGGAGACTACACTTGCATACCGCTCTGGGGATTATAGAAAAATACCAGTTATGGTCTTTTATTGGAATTGCATCAGTTCCAGTGCTAGCAATTCATCCTGTTCTTCAAAGACTTAGGATATTGGGATTTTGAATACAGAGAGCCCACTTATAAAGCAAAAGTCTAGTTAGCTTTCCAAGCCTAGAATAAGGTCCATTGTATGGAAAGATACTAGAGAGGAAGCTCCACCACACTTGGATACGAAGAATGGAGACTTCGTTGCATTAATGATCCATTGCCACCACGCAAGTCGGGGATACTGCAAATCCTAATAGAGGAATCGCCTTCTAAAATTGTGCTACTTAGAAGGGAGTTCGAGTGAGAAAAGGCATCCTTTGCCATAGAAATCTCTCAACTTCAAAAGGAAAAGGGCCAGCTAGAGATGGATATCTATCTTAGGAGCAATAAAATGGATTGAGTCATTAGAGAAAGGGATCACTTCAAAGGTAACCTTGAAAGCCTAACCAAGGATTATGTGATGCTCTAAAAAGCTAACAAGTCTTGATGTATTGGCAAAACATTAGTCGAATGGGAAGCGAAAGTTGCCACTTTCAATTGCGAGCTGAATCAGCAAAAAGAGGAAGCAAAACTGGTAAAAAAAAGTTCATGAGGGCACGTGCTCTTGCTTTCACCTACCAACAAAAGAACCAAAGACTCGAGGCCCAAATGCGAGATGCAAGAGCCACTAGGGTTGAAAATGAAGCCCCCATTCACAGAATCCAAGAGTTGTAATAGTCGCTCCAGGTTCATCAAGGTCATATCAATGAACTAACAAAGGCTTCTGAGCAATGCAAATTAGAGTGGCAAGTGACAATCAACCAAGCATGTCTAAACTACCAAGAAAACATCAGCACCTCACTGAACCAAGTTTAACTGGCTCAATGAGAGATGGATGACATGATTGAAGCAGCTTGGTCCATAAAGTGAGACATCATTCCTATTAGAGATCGTGAGCAATGACTTTTGAGTTTTCTTGATCGTGTGATTACACAATGTAATCACATTAGATACTTTCAAATGTAATCATGTTGTAAAAGAAAAAACCTTTTGTGACTCTATGAATGATGTTATTGATGAAGGTGTTCCGAGATTGTTTTCAATGCATATGCACATTTAATTTTACCATTTTTCATTACACTTGCATCAATCATTCATTGCATCATAAATGCTCATCAACAAATGCATTTTAAATAAAAGTCTAATATGGGAGTTGGGCCATAAAGTGTAAGGGATTTCGAGATCAATTAGGAGCATGAAACCTTATATCATGCATCGCTACAACATACGACACCATAAGTAAATCATGAAGAGTGATCATGAAGCTTGTATTGAATGACTTGAGCTAATGGTTAAGGAATCACAAGACTAGATGCTTCGTTAGCAGTACAAAATGCAAAATCAAATCACAAAAGTTATGGAACTAATGACTACCTCTAAAAAGAAAAAGGGTAGACCAGCATTGCTGAAACAAGGAATGATCCTCCTAACACTGAAAGACCCCTTGCCAATAATCTAAAACCCGCCCAAAGGGAAACTAGATAAGAACAATGGCCTGCTCTTACACTTACTGCTTAGGCTCCGCCAGTCATCTACCTAATTCTTATTGCGGTAGGTCAATTCGTTTCGGGCACTCAAGTGGTGAACACAAAAGTTTCATCGGTAGATCCGATAACCCTTAACCATTAGGAACCAGAGAAAGCAAAAGGTCAAAAGTCCACCATGACTGCAAAAAAAGTGAACAAATCTTAGTTTCTAGAAAAATGCCTCCAAGCTATTAAGGGGAGTGACAAGTTCAAAGCTTTTGATGTGCAACCACTATTTTTTGTGTCCAACCTTGTCATTCCCTCAAAGTTTAAAGTCCCAGAGTTTGAAAAGTTTAATGGAACCACTATCCTTTTTGTCCATGTTCGAGTGTACCTACAAAAGATGGTTGGGTGTGAAAAAGATAAAAAGCTCCTCATCCATTGCTTCCAACACAGCCTCATTGAGGTAGTAGCTCGGTGGTTTATCAAGCTAGACAATGTGAAAATCCAATCATGGGCTGACTTGGCTAAGGCCTTTCTAAATCAATACCAGCAAGTGTCGAATTAGGCTCTGGATTAACTTTCCCTGATGAATTTTAAGAAGAGATCGATTGAAAGTTTTAGGCAATATGCCCAAAGGTAAAGAGAGGAAGTAGCCTTAGTCTAGCCTCCCCTTTTAGAAAAAGAGATGACAGTCACTTTCATTCACACTTTAAGTGCTCTTTATTATGAGAAGCTTATAAGGAATGCCACTAAGAAATTCACAAACTCAGTGCTCTCCTGAGAAATGATCGATGCTGTCGCTAAGAGTGGTAAAATGTCTATCAAGGAAATAGCTGGATTGAACAAGAAGCCTATTGCCAGTAAGAAGAAAAAAGGAAAGGCCAATGCCATAAGTTATGCTAGCTTATCTTAGCCAAAACGACGTCAAATACCCAACCCTTATTACCCAAGCATGCTGCATTCTTGCCCTATCATAATGCCCCCTCAGCCAATTAATGCCATAAACTATAACCCGTCATTTGCAATCCCATCCAACCAACCATAAAGCTACCCTTCATAAGTTCACCAAAGTACCAATCTAGCAACCAATAATGCACCTAGAAATTGAGGTGCAAATCAATAAACAAAACATTTTGATCCCATTCATATGACCTATAAAGAGCTATACCAAACCTTGCTCTAAAATCATTTAGTGGCCTCAATTTATGCAGAAAAAAAGAACCCACCTATCTATAATGGTATAACTCTAATGCCTACTATGAATACCATGCTAGGGTAGTAGGGCATGACATTGAGAACTGCATATCTTTCAAACAAAATATGCAAAATCTAATTAACTTAAAAGTCTTACAGTTCGGGATGAACCAAGGACCAAATATTGTCACTAATCCTTTATCAAACCATACTGAGCCAGCTGCAAACATGATCGACATTAAAAATAAATATGAAATCAAGGCAAGCATAAAGAATGTAAAGATGCCAATGTTCTTGATCTGGCAGGCATTGATTCAAGTCAGGTTGCTCAATGCAATAGAAAAATTAAACGATAACCTTGACAACTTCTGTGACTTCCACATAGTTATAGGTCATACCCTACAAACATGTAAGGAGTTTGGGTCTATGGTTCAAGGAATAATGAATGAAGGCTGATAGAATTCTATCATGAAATCACACCTGTTGTTGAATCTATCAATATGGTAGGGGATGAAATGTCGTAGTCACCTTACGAGAGAAATCGACCTCTCATTTTTTATGGCAATTCAAGTTTTGAGTTTAGTTTTTCAATAACTACACCAAAGTTAGTTATGGAAGTACCTAAACCATTCCCGTATAAGAGCAACAAAGCTATCTCATGGAAATACGAGAATCAGGTAGTGATGATCGGAGAACTAACTCCCTCAACTGCTGTAATGGAATTATCAAGAGTTACTCACCTAACCCGTAGCAGTAGGTGTTACGCTCCCCTAGCTCAAGAAAAACAGAAGGTTGATGTATCTCCAAGCACCAGTACCATTTAGGCCCAAGCAAAGAATTTTGAGCCTGAGAAAGTCAAGGAAGTAGTGAGTGAAAAAAAAGCCTAGGAGTTTTCCAAGTTCATCAAGCATAGTGAATACTGCATTGTAGACCAGTTAAGCAAACAACTTGCAAAGGTTTTTGTGCTATCTCTACTTCTTAATTTAAAGGTTCACAAAAATGCATTACTAAAGGTGTTAAACGAAGTATATGTGCCACCGGACATCTCCATGGACAAATTGGATCGGCTAGTGAACAACATCATGGCTGAGAATTAAATCTCCTTCATTGATGATGAGATCCTACCCAATGGTAGGGGCAGTTATAAAGCTCTGCATATCACTACCCATTGTAAGGGATGCATTTTGCCCAAAGTACTCATAGACAATGGCTTAGCCCTCAATGTCATGCCTATGACTACAGTGAGCAAACTCTCTATCGATTAGTCTAACATCAAAAGTAGCCATACCTAGTCAGAGCTTTTGAGGGAACATGTCATGAATAAAATATCATAATCCAGCTTTAGATAGGCCCATGTACATATCAATGGACTTTTAAGTTATGGATATTAATCCTTCTTATAATTTCCTATTAGGAAGGCAATGGATACACTCCGCTAGAGCCAACCCATTTTTTTTCCATCAAAAGCTTAAATATGTGATAGATGACCAAGTAGTCACCATTAGAGCTGAAAAAGAAATGATCGCCATTGCTTTCATTAAAGATATCTACATAAAGCCTAATAAAGATGCACCAGAGTCATATTTCCAATCCTTGGAGTTCATTAATGCAACATTTATAGGAGAAGGATTGCTAATAGTTAAACTCTACCTGTCAAAGAGTACCCATTGGGATTTAAAAATAACCATTGGCAAGGGTTTTCGTGCTGGAAAAAGGGCTTGGTAAGAATCTACAAGGGATGACCCGAGCCCTACAGGTCACCACTCAAGCCAACAAAAGAGGCTTAGGATTCAAGGCCAATGCACACTCAAGAAAGTAACAAGAAAAGAGGATTTGCAACCAGAAGATGACACAATCATTGGGTCAAGAGGAAGAATCAAAGCTAACAATGTTCTTATCTCTCCATAAGATATTTCATTTGAAAAGAGAATTAATCCTAGCCACCTAGAAGAGCAAAAGGCTAAAGATGTCTTAGTCATCTTAAACAGAGCACTTAACAACCTTTATCTCTAAGATACCAAGCCGTAAAATTTGTGTCATTCCACTAAGTCTTGATTTTGATGATAAGGTCATGATGGAAGCCCCTGCACTTTTTCCTGTCCCTTTCATGTAATATTAAGAAATGAAAACCTACCTGCCCTTACCCAAAGGCAAATAGGTGTCCTATGTAAGGGGCATTTTTTATCAAACATTATCAATGAAATGATTTTTGCATATATCATTTATATTGTGTATCACTTTTCAACCTTTTTTGCCTTCATTTTTATCCAAATCCCTTGGTTGTGTGTGCGCCTTTTGTAATGTTTACTTCTTTACCCTTTCAGGTGTCTTAACGATAGTGATATGGATGTGTCTAATGGGTTGCTAAAGATCAATTTTGAATAGTCAATTTGCACTAGTAAAATTGATCTTGAAAAAGATTTTGAAGAGAGATCCATACCATCAAAACCCTTATAATTAGTTGAGCAGTAGATTATATCTAGACCCAACAAAAGTAATAAATCTAAGTAACCAGGACGATCGAAAGGAAGTTAAATTCATAACCTCAATAAAGTTAATGACTATGACCAAGTTGATCTGGGAATATTGTTATGTATTCACTTGGTCATATCAAGACATACTAGGACTAGACATTGATATAATGGTCCACAAGCTTCCCATCAAGCCCGGATGTAAATCGATCCGATAAAAGTTACGGAGGATAAAACCAAAAATGCTTCTCAAATTAAAGAGGAAGTCGAGAAGCAGGTTGATGCAAGGTTTATTAAAGTAGCCAAATATCCAAAATGGGTTACCAATATAGTCCCAGTCCTAAAGAAAGATGGTAAAGTATGAATGTGTGTTGATTATTAGGATCTGAATCAAGCTAATCCTAAGGTAACTTCCTACTACCCTATATTGCCAATTTGGTAGACAACACGGCCAAGAATTTTGTTTTTCCCTTCATGGATAGATTCTCAGGCTACAACTAGATCAAAATGGCACCTGAAGACATGGAGAAAACAACTTTCCTAACCATGTAGGGGACATTCTGCTATAATGTTATGCCTTTCGGACTTAAAAATGCCAGGGCAACATATCAACGAGCCATGGTAGCCTTGTTCCATGACATGATGCATACAGAAATTGAAGCCTCCATTGATGATATGATTGCCAAGTCAACAAAAAAGGATAAGCATGCCATAGACCTCTAGAAACTTTTTGAACGACTATGAAAATTTCACCTCAAATTAAATCCTACCAAATGCACCTTCAAAGTCATATCAGCCAAGCTTCTAGGCTTGATTGTCAGTGAAAAAGGGATTAAAGTTGACCCAGACAAAGTCAAAGCCATTTAAGATATGCCACCACCTCAAACCCAAAAAAAAGTAAGAAGCATTTTGGGGAACTAAACTACATTGCTAGATTCATATCCCAACTCACTTACAAATGTGACCCTATCTTTCAACTTCTTTGCAAACAAAATCTAGGAGAGTGGAATAGTGAATGTCAAAAAGCCTTTAATAAAGTCAAATATTATCTATCAAGCCCGCTAGTGTTGGTATTGTCGATGCCTGATTGACCTTTAATCCTTCACTTGGCAGTCTTTGACAAGTTTATGGGTTGTGTATTATGACAGCATGATGACTCAGGAAAGAAAGAACAAGCAATCTACGACTTAAGCAAAAAGTTCATAAAATGAGAGTGAAATTACTTTGCAGTCGAGAAGTTATGCCGCGTTTTAATATAGACAGCCAAAAGACTCAGGCAGTACATGCTGTATCACACCATATGGTTGATTGCAAGGGTTGATCCTATCAAGTATCTATATGAAGCCCCTGCACTATTAGAAAGGCTAACTAGATGGCAAGTCATGTTTTCTGAATATGGCATTTCCTATGTTAGTTAAAAGGCCATCAAAGGCAGTGTGATAGCTAACTTTTTGACAAGTCGAGCGACAGATGGCTATGAACCCTTAAATTTTGACTTCTCAAATGAAGATCTAATGCATATTTCTAAAGATGAAGATGCCTCCAACCAAGATCAATCTTGGAAGATGTATTTTGATGGAGCATCAAACACTCTAAGACATGGAATTGGGGCAATATTGATGTCACCTGATGATAGTTATTATTCATTCATAGCAAGGCTAAATTTTGACCGCACGAATAATATTACAGAATATAAAGCTTTTGTCATAGGGCTTCAAGCAACCATTGGGTAGAATGTCAAGATATTATAAGTGTTAGATGATTTAACCCTAGTCATCTACCAATTGAAAGGATAATAGCAAACTCACGATGCCAAGTTGATGCAGTATAGGAAACTGATAGCAAAGAATTTAATGATATTAGTTTTGACACTTTCCTTGAGAAGAAAACCAAATAGCTGATGCTTTGGCTACCTTGTTATCCATGTTTAAAGTCAACCAAGTGTTAGACATTGCTCCCATCCAGATAGGCATCTACATTACTCTAATTCAATATTATAGTGTCAAAAAAGAGATGGATGGCCTACTATGGCAATATGACATCTTTCTTTACATCAAGGATCAACAATATCCCAATCATGCGACCGAGACTGATAAAAGGACTATCAGAAGGTGAGCTATGAGATTTGTTTTTGATGGAAAAATCTTATATAAAAGGAGTCACAATCAAGTATTACTCAGATGTGTTGACACTTTTAAAACCAAAAAAATCCTAGAAGAAGTTCATGAAGGGATTTATGGCATAAGCTAATAGACATTGGATGGCCAGGCAAATCATGAGAGTAGGTTATTACTAGTTGACCCTCAAGAGAGACTGCATCAATTACACCTGAAAATGCCATAAGTGTCAAATATATGCTGACAAGATCAATGTCCCTCTAGTGCCACTTCACGTCATGATGGCCCACAGCCCTTCTCCATGTGGGGCATGGACATGATTGGGCCAATCACCCCTAAAGCTTTCGGTGGGCATTGTTTTATCTTAGTAGCGACTGATTATTTCACCAAAAGGGTAGAGGCTGCCTCATATGCTAATGTCACTAGATCGACTATTTTTAAGCTTGTCTAGCAGGACATCATCTGTAGATATGGCATTTCAAACCAAATCATCACAGACAATGCAAGCAAATTAAACAACAAAATGATGCAAGCAGTCTGTTCACAATTCAAGATCTAGCATCATAATTCTATCCCTTATCGCCCAAAAATGAATAAGGTAGTCAAGGTAGCCAACAAAAACATTAAAAGAATAGTTGAGAAAATGGTTGAAACATACAAAGACTAGCATGATCCGCTATTCTTTGCACTTCATGCTTATTAGACCTCAGTTCACACTTCCACGAGTGCTGCCTCATTTTCTTCTATCTATGGGATGGAAGCTGTATTGCCTATCAAAGCTGAGATCTCTTCTCTCAGAGTCTTGATGGAAACCAAACTTGAAGAAACTGAATGGATCAAGAATAGATATAACCAGCTCAGCCTTATCGAGGAAAAATGCATGAAAGCCATCTGCCATGGTTAAATGTATCAAAGATGCATGATTAAAGCCTATGACAAAAAGATGCACCCATGACAATTTCACCCAAGCGAATTGGTATTGAAGATCCTCCTAATTCACAAAGATGCACGAGGCTAGTGGACCCCTAATTGGGAAGGACCGTATGTCATGAAGCAAGCCTTTTCCAAAAGAGCCCTAATCTTGTTAGAAATGGATGATAATGTCTTGCCGAACCTAGTCAACTTAGATTCTGTCAGGAAATATTACACGTAGAGGGTGAAAACCTGAAAAGGCATCCTTAAAAAAAAAGAAAACAACAAAAACCAAAAAACAAACAATAAAAAAAGAGAAAAAAACAAAAATTAAAAAATTAAAAAAAAACAAAAATGGGTATGGATGAAAATCTAAAAAAAGCATCTGGGTAGCTAACCAGACTACAGTTGAAAACCCGTAGGGTGACTTGAGAAGATCAATTTTGATGGGGCATAAACTGAGAGTCCCTACAGGACAGTGCAAAGCAATCTTAGAGATCTTCCAAAGATTAATTGATACTAGTCACATTTATTATTCGAGAAAGATTCTAAAAAGCATTGAAGGAACATCCATGTCATGATTGTCAAAGGCATCTTCTGCCCAAAAGATCATACTTCTTGCCATTGAATCACTTGTTTGTCAAATAATATATCGAGTTATGTCTCTTCATTGTCATGAATAAATATTACCTTTTTTCTTTTAACCCCTGTACAATTCATATTGCACTTGTCATTTAGTTGATAATATTTGATAATCAACTAAAATATACATCAAGACATCTCAATATTACATTGAACAAAAAAAAGCATATGAAACTCTGTTCATGCCCTGATCATCAAAATCATGGACTTTTCAGATCCAAACACCCACTCGACATGGCCATACGCTAAACCATTTTTTACTTTCACAAGCCACATCTCAAGAAATGAACCATTTTACGCTAACAAAAAATTAACCCATGCATTCTATCCAAATTCTATCAAAACTAGAGACATCAACCTAATTAGGAAACAGTCTTCAAATTATTGACAATGCCTTCTAATTGTCAAAAAAATGATTAAACCTTTCGAATCGGGAAATGCAATAATCCAAATTCTTGAAAATAGATTTTTTGTCGTATCCCTAATGGAACTGGGACAACCTATAATCCCTAGTAGGATTAGGAAAATTCTCGTCCATAGTTGCAACAAGGATGAATCATAATCCCTACGAGAGTCTGAATGACATACAAAAATAATTACGACTATCTCCCAAAGTTGACTTCACATCATGCAATCATGAAAGCATTCCACATCATGCATTCACATTACCATCACATATCATGATTTTTGCAATATCACTTCAAGCTACGTTCACAAACCCTCTAAGCATTCCATATCATTATTCAGTGGCACCCTTTTTGAAGCCCACAAGTCAGTGGCGCCCTCTTCAGAGCCCACAAGTTAGTGGCACCCTCTTCAAAGCCCATAAATCAGTGGCACCTTTCTAAAAGCACACAAGTCAGTGGCACCTTTTTAAAGCCCACAAGTCAGTGGTGTCCATTTTAAAGCCCATAAGTCAGTGGCATCCTTTTCAAAGCCCATAAGTCAGTAGCACCTTTTCAAAGCTCATAAGTCAGTGGCACCTATTCCAAAAGCACACAAGTCAGTGGTACTTTTTCAAAGCCCATACAAATTGGTGGTGCCCACGTCCAAGTTAAAGCCCGCAGAAGCTGGTAGCATTCAAAGCCCACACGAGTTGGTGGCACTCAAGTTTAAGTTAAAGCCTACACAAGCTGATGGCATCGACATAAAAAGTCCACATTACTTTGCACCTACCTAAAGGGGTCAAACCTTAGAAAACCTAATACCTTAGTAAGGAGGCAAACCTACAAAATTCACTTAAACCTCTATCAACATCACTAATAATACATTTTACTTATCACAGTGAAGTTAATTACAATTTATTTCATTGCAAGAGTTTTGGGAAGCATCGTTCCACCTCAGACAGAATAGTGTTTATTTGTCTTTGCCGTGTTCCTGATTCTCAGCAACAATAAAAAAGGGTAGCTATAGACACCTTATTTTGTCTGAGCTAATTATTTTAACAACTTGAGGCATAGACATGAGAGGAGCGATGATCATCGGGTGATAAAAAAGTATTTTAAGGAGGTCAAGAAGGCCTGCGGATCATATCAAAGGTAAATGCAAAGATGTGTCATCAAAGGGCATAGTTCAAAGTGTCCAAGGATAAAAAATGTGAGAAAGTTCACAATTTTGCTTGAATGTATCAATACATAGTTCTCATGTATCGATATAATGCTTCAACGATCCAAAAATTTGAAATGTCCTTATGTGTATTGATACAATATGTAAATGTGTCGATACATAAGCTTATGTATCGATACTAGGCCATGCCAAGACCAAAACGTGCATTCTATAAAGAAATATATCGATACATATCAACATGTGTTGATACAATGGTTCATAGTATCGATACAATGATTATTGATACAATGTTCATTGTATCGATACACTCAAGGTTTTTGGACCAAATATATCGATACATTCTACAATGTATCAATTCATACTGTCCATTTTCCATGGTCCAGGCATTTTTAACTCATCCATCATTGATTGAAAACTCGATTTTAACTTATTTCTTTGCATAAAAAAAAGATCAAAACCCATATCAAATAATGAATTTGGACTTTTGAATTGATCAAAACATTTTTTTGAAGTCTAAATTAGATCAAAAGGGTCAATGTCACATGATCACCCTACTCCTCCCTAGTTTGTTGACCACGGCCACCATCAACTGTCCTATTTGCTAGAACATCATTTTAGCATTTAAACCAGCCACCCTATGTCCATCACATTGGCAGTAAGTTGCTCCCAACCACCATTCTATAGCCATCAAGCTAACATCACTTTATCCCCTTGAGAAATGACCAAAACCACCTTCAATTTCTCACTTGTATGATTTGCTAGCAGCAAAATTAATCTGAACTTGAAAATTTATTCCCTAAAAAAGTGACTTTTTGAGATATTGGGAATATTTTTAGATTGACTGTCATTAAGTGACCTTTCTAACAGTATCTTGTCCCCCTTTTTAAGCCTTTAAACCAATTTAGAATAAATTTAAAAATGCAAATAGTGCGATGATGTCCTTGATTTTTGGTTATGGTTAAAATTGAATTGTTTTCCTGAGCTTTATCTTAAGACATTCGAATGTTACCATATCACCCCGATCAGCCTTAGGAACATGCTTTGACCTCTCACAAGCTCGTATCAAGGCATGAATATGCATATATATATTTTACATCTTTACCATCCTTATTCATAATAATTTTTTTGCCAAAAATCATCAAAATGCACACACATTTCCTAAATCACAAAGTCTTGTCAACTTAAGTTTTCCAACTTGACTTCTGTAAAGAGTGTCAAATGTGTCACTTTTGGGGATACTCTAACCCTGACCTTTTAAAGGGATGCTTTAACCTTGATTTTTAAAATTATTGAGATTGAAAAATCTTCCTTCGTCAAACTATTTGTCATCCATAGGGAGACTTTAACCTCATCTTTTTTAAGGGATACTCCAACCATGTCTTTCAACTACAACTAAATTTTTCTCCTTCTTAGACTTCCATGAATGTGTCAAACAAACCTCGTTCTATCAAGAAACCAAGATGCATCTAAAAATTTTTTGTTCAATTATTCCCAGATAATCGATGCCAATTGCAAGATAAATTCCAATAGTCCATCCCTTTTCTTTATCATTGCATTGAATGATCCATGTTGTGTTACTTCATTTATTGCCTTACTAATATGATTTCTTTCTAATGATTATTTGCATTCATGTTTTCCAATCATTTCAAATAAAATCAAAGGTAATATTCTGCGTGGGTATTTCTCAGTGCCCAAAGTGGAATATTTTATTTCTCTAAGTAAAATCCAAAGGTTATTTTTATTAAAAATCTCCATATTCCCTATCTCTTTGAGGCATATATCAGATTAAATCTTTTTTTTCAAAACCTGGATTTGTATTTCTAAAAGATTCATGCATTAAAAGAAGGCTATATCAAAATAGTGATGAGGTAAGATCGAAAAAATCAAAACTGAGATAAGATATAGCTAATAAGGTATCAATTTTAGGCATCGCAAAAAGGTTCATACCTCATCGTGTGTAACTAACTCTCGAACCCAAACGATAAATCTTTGTACTATGTAGACCACGAGATTGATGTTTTGAGTTTCGTAACTCAACACATAGGTTTCAATAGGCATCCAGTCATGCCAAGCCTAAAATAATCAGTGGTGACTTTAAGCGTTGGCCATTTCATGATGGTCATCCGAGACCAATAAGATGAGCGATTCATCTTATGGTCCCCCTTGTTGTGTCATAATCAAGAACCTATATTTTCTCGTTCTCATCATATTGTGTAGGATAAGTCTTGGTCAAACAGAATTCCCAAGTTAGAAAAATATTTTAAGTCGTATGCACCCATAGATCCGCAAAGATCCACCCCAGGCACGTTGCAACACCATTAATAAAAAAAAGGATTATTATGTCTATTTATATTTATCCAAATTGGCAAACAAACTTTGATTCTAAACAATGGTGGAAGGAAAAGCTTTTCATATGAAACCAAAACATCAATTCATTTATCCCAATAAGCAGAATGAGTTTATGGTTCCTAATCATGAAAAAAAAGATTATTACATGAATACGTATTTAACCAAATGTACAAAAAACTTTGATTCTAAAAAATGGTGGGAAGAGAAGTTTTTTTTATGAAACCAAAGCATCAACGCCATTTATTCCACTAAATAGAACCAGTTTATAGTGTCCAACAAGAAAGGAAAGGAGATTATTACGTGAATCCATATTTATCCAAATTGACAAATGAATTTTGATTCTAAAAAATGGTGGGAAAAGTTGTTTTTCTTATATAACCAAAGCATCAATGTCATTTATCCCAATGAGGAGAATAAGTTTATGGTGCCTAATCATGAAAAAAAGAGAATGTTATATGAATTCGTGTTTGCCCCAATTGATAGAGGAACTTTAATTCTAAAAAGTGATCGAAATAGAAGCTTTTCTTATGAAATAAAAGCATCAATGTCATTTATCCCAATAAGAAGAATAGGTTTATGTTACCCAATCATGAAAAGAAAGGAGATCATTATCTGAACCTGTGTTTGTCCCAATTGACAAAGGAACTTTAATTCTAAAAGATGATAGAAAGAGAAGCTTTTTTTATGAATCCAAAGTATCAATGTCATTTATCCTAATGAGAAGAATGAGTTTATGATGTCCAATCATAAAATGAAAGGAGATTATTATGTAAATCTGTGTTTGTCTTAATTGATAAAGAAAAATTAATTGTAAAAAAGGATTGAAAGAGAAGCTTTTGTTATGAAATCAAAGCATCAATGTCATTTATCCCGATAAGGAGAATAAGTATATGGTGCCCAATCATGAAAAAAAAGGAAATCATTATGTGAATCCGTGTTTGTCCCAATTCACAAAAGAACCTTAGTTCTAAAAAATGATCAAAAGATAAGCTTTTCCTATGAAACCAATGCATCAATGTCATTTATCCCAATGAGGAGAATGAGTTTATGATTCTCAATCATGAAAAGAAATGAGACTATGTGAATCAGTGTTTATCCAAATTGACAAATGAACTTTGATTCTAAAAAATGGTAGGAAGACAAGTGTTTCTTATGAAACCAAAGCATCAATATCATTTATCCCAATAAGGAGAATGAGTTTATGGTTCAGAATCATGAAAGGAAATGAGATTATTATGTGAATCAGTGTTTTCCAAATTGACAAATGAACTTTGATACAAAAAACTGGTAGGAAGAAAAGTTTTTCTTGTAAAACCAAGGCATCAATGCTATTTATCCCTATGAGGAGAATGAGTTTATGGTCCCCAATCATGAAAAGAAAAGGGATTATTATCTGAATTCATGTTTGTCCCAATTCACAGATGAACCTTAATTTTAGAAAATGGTGGAAAGAGAAGCTTTTCTTATAAAACCAAAGCATCAATGTCATTTATCCCAATGCATAGAACGAGCCTATGCTGCCTAATCATGGAAAAGAAGGGATTATTATGTGACTCGATATTTGTCCTAATCAAAAGATACAATTTGATTTTAATAAATGATTGGGAGAAAAGCTTTTCTTATGAAATCAAAGCATCAATGTCATTTATCCCAATGAGGAGAATGTGTTTAGGATTCCTAGTTATGAAAAAAAAAGGAGATTATTATGTGACTCGATGTTTATCCAAATTCATAAATGAACTTTAACTCTAAAAAATAGTGGGAAAAAAGTTTCTCTTATGAAACCAAAGCATCAATATCATTTATCCCAATGAAGAGAATGAGTTTATGGTACCCAATCATGAAAAGAAAAGAGATTATTACGTGAATCTATGTTTTTCTAAATTGAGAAACAAACTTTGATAGTAAAAATGGTGGCAAGAGAAGTTTTTCCTATGAAACCAAAGTAGCAATGTCATTTATTTCAATAAGTAGAATGTGTTTACAGTGCCTAATCATGAAAAGAAAGGAGATTATTATGTGAATTTGTGTTTATCAAAATTGACAAACAAACATTGATTCAAAAAAATGGTGGGAAGAAAAGTTTTTCTTACGAAACCAAAGCATCAATGTCATTTATCCTAATGATGAGAATGAGTTTATAGTGCCCAATCATGAAATGAAAGGTGATCATTTTGTGAATCCATTTTTGTGCTAATTGATATAGGAACTTTAATTCTAAAATATGATCGAAAGAGAAGCTTTTCTTATGAAACGAAAGTATCAATGTCATTTATCCTAATGGTGCCTAATCATGAAAAGAAAGAGATTATTATATGAATCCGCATTTGTCCTAATTGATATAGGAATTTTAATTCTAAAAAGATGTCAAAAGAAAAGTTTTTCTAATGAAACCAAAGTATCAATGTCATTTATCCCAACGAGGAGATTAAGTTTATGGTGCCCAATTAAGAAGAGAAAGGAGATTATTATGTGAATCTGTGTTTGTCCCAACTGATAAAATAACTTTAATTCTGAGAAGAGATTGAAAGAGAAGCTTTTTTTATGAAACCAAAGCATCAATGTCATTTATCCTTATGATGCCCAATCATGAAAAGAAAGGAGATCATTATGTGAATCTGTGTTTATCCCAATTGAAAGAGGAAATTTAATTCTAAAAAATGATTGAAAGAGAAGCTTTTCTTATGAAACCTAAGCATCAATGTCATTTTTCCCACCGAGGAGAATAAGGTTATGTTGCCCAAGCACGAAAAGAAAGGAGATTATTATGTGAATATGTGTTTGTCCTAATTGAAAAAGGAAATTTAATTCTAAAAAATGATTGACAGAGAAGTTTTTCTTATGAAAGCAAAGCATCAATGTCTTTTACCCCAGTAGGGAGAATAAGGTTATGGTGCCCAATCATGAAAAGAAAAGAGATTTCATGTGAATTCATGTTTGTCTCAATTGATAGAGGAATTTCAATTCTAAAAAGATGTTGAAAGAAAAGGTTTTCTTATGAAACCAAAGCTTCAATGTCATTTATCCCAATGAGGAGAATGAGTTTATAATGCCCAATCATGGAAAGAAAGGAGATTATTACATGAATCCATGTTTGTCCCATCTAACAGACAAACTTTAATTGTAGAAAATGGTCAAAAGAGAAGCTTTTCTTATGAAACCAAAATGTCAGTGTCATTTATCCTAATGAATAAAATGAGCTTATGGTGCCCAATCATGAAAAGGAAGGAATTATTATGTGAATTGCTATTTGTCCTAATTGAAAAACGAACTTTGATTCTAAAAAAAGGTCAGAAGAAAAGCTTTTCTTATGAAACCAAAGCAATAATGCCATTTATCCCAAAAAGGAGAATGAGTTTGTGGTTCCCAATTATGAAAAGAAAGGAGATTATTACATGAATCCGTGTTATTCCAAATTGACAAACAAACTTTGATTCTAAAAAATGGTGAAAGGAAAAGATTTTCTCATGAAACCAAACCATCAATTCATTTATCCCAACATGCAAAATGAATTTATGGTTCCCAATCATGGAAAGAAATGAGATTATTATGTGAATCTGTGTTTATCCAAGTTGACAAACAAACTTTGGTTTTAAAAATTGGTGGGAAGAGAAGCTTTTTGCACAAAGCCAAAGCATTAATGTCATTTATCCTAAGGAGTAGAATGGGTTTATGATTCCTAATCATGAAAAAAGGAGATTATTATTTGAATCCGTGCTTATCCAAATTGAGAAATGAACCTTGATTCTAAAAAATGACAGGAAGAGAAGCTTTTCTTACAAAACCAAAGCATGGATGTCATTCATCCTAATAGGGAGAGTGAGTTTCTAGTTCCCAATCAAGAAAAGAAAAGAGATTATTGCATGAATCTGCATTTATCCAAATTGAAAAACAAACCTTGATTCTAAAACATTGTGGAAGGAAAAGCTTTTCTTTTTCCAAAACATTAATTCATTTATCGCAATAAGCAAAATGAGTTTATGGTTTCTAATCATGAAAAAAATAAGGTTATGACCTGAATCTGTGTTTATCTAAATTGACAAACAAACTTTGATTCTAAAAAAACGTGGAAGAGAAGCTTTTTTTACGAGACAAAAGCACCAATGTCATTTATCCCAACAAGGAGAATGAGTTTCTAGTTCCCAATCATGAAAAGAAAAGAGATTATTACATGAATCTGTGTTTATCCAAATTGATAAACAAACATTGATTCTAAAAAATCACGGAAGGAAAAGTTTTCCTTTTGAAACCAAAACGTTAATTCATTTATCCCAATGAGCAAAATAAGTTTATGGTTCCCAACCATGAAGAGAAAAGAGATTATTACATGAAAACATGTTTATCCAAATTGAAAAATGAACTTTGATTTTAGAAAAGGTGGGAAGAAAAGCTTTTCTTATGAAACCAAAGCATCAATGTCATTTATCCCAATGAATAGAATGAGCTTATGATGCCCAATCATGAAAAGGTAGGGATTATTATGTGAATAGGTATTTGTCCAAGTCGAAAGACGAACTTTGATTCTAAAAAAGGTAAAAAAAAAAGCTTTTCTTATGAATCCAAAGCATTAATATCATTATCCTAATGAGGAGAATGAGTTTATGGGGCCCAATCATGAAAAGAAAGGAGATTATTACGTGAATCCATATTTATCCAAATTGACTAACGAACTTTGACTCTAAAACATGGTGGGAAAAAAGTTTTTCTTATGAAACCAAAGCATTAATGTCATTTATTTTAATAAGTAGAATGAGTTTACAGTGGCTAATCATGAAAAAAAAGGAGATTATTAGGTGAATCCATGTTTATCCAAATTGACGAATGAACTTTGATTCTAAAAAATGGTGGGAAGTGAAGTTTTTCTTATGAAACCAAAACATCAATGTCATTTATCCCAATGAAGACAATGAGTTTATGGTGCCCAATCATGAAAAGAAAGGAGATTATTATGTGAATTTGTGTTTGTCCCAATTGACAAATGAACTTTAATTCTAAAAAATGATCGAAAAAGAAGTTTTTCCTTATGAAACCAAAGCATCAATGTCATTTATCCCAATAAGTATAATGAGCTTATTGTGCCCAATCATGAAAATGAAGGGATTATTATGTGAACTGGTGTTTGTCCTAGTCCATAGACGAGCTTTAATTCTAAAAAATGGTGGGAACAAAAGCTTTTCTTATGAAACCAAAGCATCAATGTCATTAACCCTGATAAGGAGAATGAGTTTATGGTTCCCAATCATGAGAAAAAAACAGATTATTAAGAGAATCCACGTTTGCCCATTATCAGTTGAACTTTACTTCTAAGGAATTTAGTGGAAAAAGTAACTTTTCTTCTTAAACCAAAGAATTATGTCATTTATCCTAATGAGCAGACTGAGTTTAACGTGCCTAATCATGAAAAGAAAGTAGGTTATTACAAGAGTCTATGTTTTCCCTAATTGATAGGTAAACCTCGATACTGAAGAAAATGATGGAAAGAAGAGCCTTTCTTATAAAGCCAAAGCATCAACAACTCTTATTGTAAGGAGCCAAATGGGTTTATGGTGGCTAATCTTGAAAGGAATGGGGACTATTATGAGTATCCAAGTTTACCCAATTAATAGATGAACTTTAACAATAAGGAAAATGGTACAAGGAACAGCTTTTCTTACCAAATCAAGGCATCAATTCATTTAACCCAATGAGCAGAATGCATTTATGGTTCCTAATCATGAAAAGAAAGGAAAGTATTATGTGAATCCGAGTTTGTCCCAAATGACAGACAAAGCTTCATTATAGAAAATGGTGAAAAGAGAAGCTTTTCTTATGAAACCAAACCATCCATGTCATTTATCCTTATAGTGCCTAATTACGAAAAAAAAGAGATTATTATGTGAATCCGTATTTGTCCTAATTAACAGAGGAACTTTAATTCCAAAAAAAATTAAAAGAGAAGCTTTTCTTATGAAACCAAAGCATTAATTTCATTTATCCCAATGATGGGAATAAGTTTATGGTGCCCAATCATGAAAAGAAAAGAGATTATTATGTGAATCCATGTTTGTGCCAATTGATAGAGGAACTTTGATTCTAAAAGATGTCGGAAGAGCAGCTTTTCTTATGAAACCAAAGCTTCAATGTAATTTGTCCTAATAAGGTGAATGAGTTTATGGTGCCCAATCATTAAAAGAAAGGAGATTGTTACATGAATCCATGTTTGTCCCAACTAACAAATGAACTTTAATTGTAGAAATAGGGAAAAGAGAAGCTTTTCTTAAAAAACCAAAGCATCAATGTCATTTATTCCAATCAGTAGAACGAGCTTATGGTGCCCAATCTTGAAAATGAAGTGATTATTATGTGAATCGGTATCTATCCTAGTTGAAAGATGAACTTTGATTCTAAAAAATGGTCAAATATAAAGCTTTTCTTATGAAACTAAAGTATCAATTGCATTTATCTCAATGAGGAAAATGAGTTTATGATTCCCAATCATGAAAAGAAAGGAGATTATTATGTGAATCCATGTTTATCCAATTTGACAAATGAACTTTGATTCTAAAAATTGGTGGGAAGAAAAGCTTTTCTTATGAAACAAAAACATCAATGCTGTTTATCCCAATGAAGGGGATGAGTTTGTGGTTCTCAATCATGAAAATAAAGGAGATTATAACATGATTCTGTGTTTATCAAAATTGACAAATGAACTTTAATTCTAAAGAATGGTAGAAGGAAAAGATTTTTTTTATGAAACCAAAACATTAATTCATTTATCCCAATGAGCAGAATCAATTTATGGTTCCCAATCAAGAAAAGAAATGAGATTGTTATGTGAATTTATGTTTATCCAAATTAACAAACGAACTTTGATTCTAAAAAATGATGGGAAGAGAAGTTTTTCTTACGAAACCAAAGCATCAATGTCACTTATCCTAATAAGGAAAATGAGTTTATGGTCCCAATCATGAAGAAAAAGGAGATTATTATCTGAATCTGGTTTGTCCCAATTCACAAATGAACTTTCATTCTGGAAAATGGTGGAAAGAGAAGCTTTTTTTATGAAGCCAAAGCATTAATGTCATTTATTCGAATGAATAGAACAAGCTTATGGCACCTAATCATGAAAAGGAAGGGATTATTATGTCAATCGGTATTTATACTAGTCGAAAGATGAAACATTGATTCTAAAAAATGGTTGGAAGAAAAGCTTTTCTTATGAAACCAAAGCAATAATTCATTTATCCTACTGAGAAGTATGAGTTTATGATTCCTAACCATGAAAGGAAAGGAGATTATTATGTGAATCCGTGTTTATCCAAAATGACAAACAAACTTTGATTCTAAAACATGGTGGGAAGAGAAGCTATTCTTATGAAATCAAAGCATCAATACATTTATCCCAGTGAGTAGACTGAGTTTATGATTCTCGATCATGAAAGGAAAGGACATTATTACATGAATCCTTGTTTATCCAAATTGACAAACAAACTTTGATTCTAAAAAATGGTGGGAAAAAAAGCTTTTCTTATGAAACTAATGCATCAATGTCATTTATCCTAATGAGTAGAAAGAGCTTATGGCACCCAATCATGAAAAGGAAGGGATTATTATGTGAATCGGCATTTGTCCAAGTCGAAAGACGAACATTGATTCTAAAAAAGAGTCAGAAGAAAAGCTTTTCTTATGAAATCAAAGCATCAATGTCACTTATCTCAATGAGGAGTACGAGTTTATGGTTCCCAATCATAAAAAGAAAAGATATTATTACGTGAATCCTTATTTATCCAAATTGACAAATAAACTTTGATTCTAAAATATTAGAGGAAGAAAAGCTTTTCTTACAAAACTAAAGCATCAATGTCATTTATCCCAATGAGAAGAATGAGTTTATGATTCCCAATCATGAAAAGAAAGGAGATTATTATGTGAATCCGTATTTATCAAAATTGACAAATGAACTTTGATTTTAAAAATTGGTGTAAGGAAAAGCTTTTCATATGAAACCAAAACATTAATTTATTTATCCCAAAGAGCATAATAAGTTTATGGTTCCTAATCATGAAAAGAAAGAAGATTATTACATGAATCCGTGTTTATCGAAATTAACAAATGAACCTTGATTCTAAAAAATGGTGGGAAGAGTAGCTTTTCTTATGAAACTAAGGGACCAATGTCATTTATCCCAATGAGGAGAATGATTTTCTAGTTCCCAATCATGAAAAGAAAAATGATTATTATGTGAATCCATGTTCATCCAAATTGACAAATGAACTTTGATTCGAGAAAATAGTGGAAGGAAAAGCTTTTCCTATGAAACCAAAACATCAATTCATTTAACCCAATAAGCAGAATGAGTTTCTAGTTCCCAATCATGAAGATAAAGGAGATTATTATGTGGACCCGTGTTTAGCCAAATTGACAAACGAACTTTGAAAAAGCTTTTCTTATTATACTGGAACATCAATTCATTTATCCCAATAAGCAGAATAAGTTTATGGTTCCCAATCATGAAAAGAAAGAAGATTATTACGTTAATCCATGTTTATCAAAATTGACAAATGAACTTTGATTCTAAAAAATGGTGGGAAGAAAAGCTTTTCTTACGAAACCAAGGGACCGATGTCGTTTATCCCAATGAAGAGAATGATTTTCTAGTTCCTAATCATGGAAAGAAAAATGATTATTACGTGAATTCGTGTTTATCCAAATTGACAAATGAACTTTGATTCTAGAAAATAGTGGAAGGAAAAGCTTTTTCTATGAAACCAAAACATCAATTCATTTAGCCCAATAAGCAGAATGAGTTTCTATAAAGGAGATTATTACGTGGACCCATGTTTATCCAAATTGACAAATGAACTTTGATTCTAAAAAATGATGGAAGAAAAAGCTTTTCTTATGATACTGGAACATCAATTCATTTATCCCAATAAGTAGAATAAGTTTATGGTTCCCAATCATGAAAAGAAAGGAGATTATCACATGAATCCTTGTTTATCAAATTGACCAACAAACTTTGATTCTAAAAAATGGTGTGAAGAGAAGTTTTTCTTATGAAACCAAAGCATCATTGTTATTTTATCCCAATAAGTAGTGTCCTAACATGCCCTGGGATGGATCCTCACGGATCTATGGGTGCATACGACTTAAAACATTTTTTGAACTTGGAAATGTCTTTTTGATCGAGACTTTTCATTAGCAATGTGATGAGAACGATAAAGTATGGGTTCTCAACTAGTGTTACAGTGAAAGAGATCATAAGACGGATCTTTCATCTTATTGGTCTCAAATAACCATCACAAAATGGCCAATACATGGAGTTGCCACCAATCATTTCCAAGGCATGATCGGATGCCTATTGAAACCTATGTTTTGAGTTAAGAAACTTAAAACATTAATCTTATGGTCTATGTAGTATAAAGATTCCTCGTCGGGTTCAGGAGTTAGTTACGCACGATAAGGTATGAACCTCTTCATGGCGCCCGAAATTGATACCTTACTAGCTATATCTTATTTGGTTCAATTCTTTTAATCTTAGTTCATCGTTATTTCAATATAACCCCTTTTTAAATAATGAGTTTTATAAAAATACAAATCCAAGTTTTGATGAAAAAATTTAATCCCATACATGCCTTTGAGAGATAGGGAATATAGAATTTTTTTCCTAAAAATGACCTCTGGATTTTACTTTGAAATGGAATGTTCCACTTTGGGCACTGGAGAGATACCCACATGGAACATCACCTTTAATTTTATTTGAAATGATTGGAAAACATGAATGCAAATAATCATTACAAAGAAATCACATTAGTACGACAATGAATGAAGTAGCATAACATAGACCATTCAATGTAATGATAAAGGGAAGAGATGGACTATTGGAATTTATCTCGTAATTAGCATCGATTATCTAGGAATAATCGAATTGACAATTTTCGAGACGCATCTGGTTTCCATGTGGAACGAGGTTTTCTTAACACATTTATGGAAGTTGAGGAAGGAGAAACTTTTAATTATAGTTGAAAGATAAGGTTGGAGTATCTCTTCGAAAAGATGCGGTTAGAGTATCCCCATGGATGACAAATAATTTTGACAAAGGAAGAGGAATGAGGTTTTCTTGACACATTTATAGAAGTTAGAGAAGGAGAAAAATTTAATTGTAGTTGAAAGATAAGGTTGGAGTATCCCTTCAAAAAGATAGGGTTGGAGTATCCCCATAGATGACAAATAATTTTGATAGAGAAAGATTTTTAAATATTGTCAATTTTGAAAAATAAGGTTAGAGTATCCCCTCGAAAGGTTGGGGTTAGAGTATCCCCGTGGATGACAAATAATTTTGACAAAGGAAGATTTTGTTAAATCTTGACAATTTTGAATAGCAAGGTTAAAGTATCCCCTCAAAAGGTCAGGGTTGGAGTATCCCTAAAAGTCACATGTTTGACACGCTTTAGAGAAGTCGAGTTGGAAAAATTAAGTTGACAAAACTTTGTGATTTAGAAAATGAGTGAGCATTTGGACGATTTTTAGCGAAAGTTGTTATGAATGAGAATGGTAAAGATGTAAAATATGTTTGTGCCTTGGTACGATTCTATGAGAGGTCAAAGCATGTTTTTGAACTAATTGGGGTGATATAATGACATTCGAATGTCTCGAGATGAAGCTCGGGAAAACAACTCAATTTTGACCATAATTGAAAGTAGGGGATAGCATCTCACTATTCCTCTTTATGAATTTATTCTAAATTGGTTTGAAAGCTTTAGAGGGTGAACAAGATACCGTTAGAAAGGTAATTCGATGAGGATCAATTTAAAAATATTCCCAACATCCCAAAAATCACTTTTCGATGGAATAAATTTTCTAATTTGGGTCAATTATGCTACTAACAAAGCATGTTAGGAAAAAGGTGTCTCAAAATTTGAAAAATCATTTCAGACTCATTTGGTATCAAAAAATTGCAAATAATACCTTTCCAAAAAAGGAATTTTATGACCTTTTTAGGAAAAAATATTGGATGGATTTGGAAAAATCGTTTAGTGGGACTAAAGGGTCCAACCAGAATGCACTTTGTTAATTCCTGGGATTTCGGACAATCTAGGTTTGAAAAATCAAAACTCTTTCATCCGAACTGATCCGAGGGTGAGCAAGACCTCATTTTAAAGATATTTGATACACTTTCAGCGAAAAATATTATAAAATTCATGAAAAATAGTTTGGGATTTTAAAGTAATTTTTAAATTTATAACAATGAAGCTACTAGTAGGGGACAAAGCAAAGCAGAGGATATTTCTTATTTTCTTTATGTTTTTGGGTCCAAACTCGAGTCATCGACACTTGAACGTCCATGACTGAAGGGAAAGTGTGGCATGAGTGTCACAAACTCATTTGCATAGCCCTAGGGTAATTTAGGACAATGAAACAGTCCATTGATCATACCGTTCAAGGTTTTAACTCAAAAACAAGGCAAGAACATTTAGCGAACAAGTGCAAGGCCTTTTTCCTTGGAAAATCAAAAGTTTTGAGCTCGTTTAATCAGGATTACAGATATGAAAAACTTCATCTTCCCTAAGATTTTTTAGTCAACTTTAAGGAAAATGCCAAGTTCATGCTAGTCCTCATGGTTGAGCTTAGCATGCTTGGCCTGGGGAGGTTTTAAAATTAAGTTTTTTTTTATCGCCATCAAACATGCACTTTAACAAGGAGAAGACAACGACCATACAAAAGGATGGCGCATAACATGAATAGGGATGCTAAATTTACCAATGGTCTAAACAAAGAAAGTGTTATACACTTTGACAAGAAAATGTTATGGATGCTAAAAATGACAATGATTCATGACAAGATGCAAGCTAATCTATAAATATGCATTAAATATGTTAGGCTAAGGATTCATACATGGATTAATCATAACAAGATGCATGGATATGGCATAAAGTGCATGAGCAAGAGCTATCAAAATAATGAAGATGAAATAAGGCATTTTGCACATCAAAGGGGCATTAAGGCATCCAAATCCTAAACTACCACAACCAACAGGCATAATAATGCATGAGAAACCTAAGAGGGTGATGGAAACATGGAGAGCTCACTAAAATGATTAAGATGCTCCAAAAAATATGAAAGTGATAAAGTAAGAAGTATACGAACAAATTTGCAATTTTTGGCTAATAGTTGAAGCAACAAAGATGGCTTGAATTTCCTTTTTTTCCTTGTTGTTAATAAACAAGAAAAAAAAGAAATAATTAGGTTTCGGTTCTGGCGTGGAAGAGTATGATTTTTAGAATGTGTAATGGTTGAGATTGAGTGTTTTGGGGCTATTTTGGGTGCTGAGTGAAAAGCTATGGGATTTGGTTTTCTTGATGTTTGAATGTGTTTTGGAAGCTGAAAATGAGCTAGAATCTCCCACCTCCCTCAGCTTAGATATAAGTGGTCTATTTATACTAGCATTTTGAGCTAAACTGGAGGTGTTTTTGGTCATTTCTCAAGGGGGACAAAGTGATGTCAGGTTGATGGCTATAGAATGGCTGTAGAGAGCAACTTGCTGCCAATGTGATGGACATAGGGTGGCTAGTTTAAATGTTGAAATGATTTTCTAGCAAATAAGGTGGCTGATGGTGATCTTGGTCAACAAACAAGGGAAGAGTAGAATGATTATGTGACATTGACCTTCTTCATCTAATTTAGACTTCAAAAATATTTTGATTAATTCAAAAGTCTAAATTCATAATCTGATATGGGTTTTAATCCTTTCCAATACAAAAAAAAAAAGAGTTAAAATTGAGTTTTGGATCAATGGTGGATGAGTCAAAAATTTTTGGACCATGGAAAATGGCCTGCAAATATCGATACATTGCAGAATGTATAAATACATTTGGTTCAAAAATCTTGAGTGTATCAATACAATGAACATTGTATCGATACTATAAACCATTGTATCAATTCAATGGTTCATTATATCGATACATGTTGATATGTATCGATACATTTCTTTACAGAATGAATGTTTTGGTCTTGGCATGCCTGTATTGATACATAAGCTCCTATATCAATACATAAGCTTATGTATCGATACATTTGCGTGTTGTGTTGACACAAATGGGGACATTTCAAATTTTTAGATCATTAGAACATTGTATCGATACATCAGAACCATGTATCGATACATTCAAGCAAAATTGTGAATTTTCTCATATCTTTTGTCCCAAGACACCTTAAACTATGTCCTTTGATGCCACATCTTTGCATTTATCTTTGATATGATCCATAGGCCTTTTTGACCTCCTAAAAAAATACATCATCGCCCCCTCTCGCATCCATGCCCCAGGTTGCCAAAAAAATTAGCCCAGACAAAATAAGGTACCCACAAGTAGAATGAGCTTATGGTGTCCAATCATGAAAAGAAAGGGATTATTATGTGAATCGGCATTTGTCCTAGTAGAAAGACAAACTTTGATTCTAAAAAATGGTCTGAAGAAAAGCGTTTCTTATGAAATCAAAGAATCAATATCATTTATCCCAATAGGGAGAATGAGTTTATGATTCCCAATCATGAAAAGAAAGGAGCTTATTATATGAATCTACGTTTATACAAATTGACAAACAAATTTTGATTCCAAAAAATGGTGGGAAGGGAAGCATTTCTTATGAAACCGAAGCACCAATGCCATTTATACCAATGAGAAGAATGAGTTTATGATTCCCAATCATGAAAAGAAAGGAAATTATCATGTGAGTCCATGTTTATCCAATTTGACAAATGAACTTTGATTCTAAAACCTGGTGGAAGGAAAACCTTTTTTCATGAAACCAAAACATCAAATCATTTATCCCAATGAATAGAATAAGTTTATGGTTCCTAATCGTGAAAACAAAAGAAATTGTTACGTGAATCCTTATTTATCAAAATCGAGAAATGAAATTTAATACAAAAAAATGGTGGGAAAAGAAGCTTTTCTTACCTAACCAAAGCACTAATGTCATTTACCCCAATGAGGAGAATGAGTTTATGGTTCCCAATCATGAAAAAAAAAGATTATTATGTGAATCTGTGTTTATCCAAATTGATAAACAAACTTGATTTTAAAAAATGGTGGAAGGAAAAGCTTGTCATATGAAACCAAAACATCAATTCATTTATCCTAATAAGAAGAAAGAATTTATGGTTCCTAATGGTGAAAAGAAAGGATATTATTACGTGAATATGTGTTTATCCAAATTGACAAATGAACTTTGATTCTAAAAAATAGTGAGAAGAGAAGTTTTTTCTTATGAAACCAAAGCATAAATGTCACTTATCCCAAAGAGGAGACTAAGTTTATGGTCCCCAATCATGAAGAGAGACGAGATTATTCTCTGAATCTATGTTTCTTCCAAGATGAATAGAAAATGGTGGAAACAAAAACTTTTCTTATGAAACCAAAGCATCAATGTCATTTATCATAATGAGTCAAATGAGCTTATGGTGCTCAATTATGAAAAGGAAGGGATTATTATGTGAATCATTTTTGTCCTAGCCGAAAGATGAATTTTAATTCTAAAAAATGGTTGAAAGAAAAGCTTTTCTTACAAAACCAATGCATCAACGTCTTTTATCCAAATGAGGAGAATGAGTTTATAATTGCCAATCATGAAAAGAAAGGAGATAATTACATGAATCCGTGTTTATCCAAATAGACAAACAAACTTTGATTCTAAAAAATGGTGGGAAGAGAAGCTTTTCTTACAAAATCGAAGCACCAATGTCATTCATCCTAATAAGGAGAATGAGTTTATGTTTCCCAATCATGAAAAGAAAAAAAATTATTTCATGAGTCCGTGTTTATCCAAATTGACAAATGAACTTTGATTCTAAAAAATGTGGAAGGAAAAGCTTTTGCCATGAAATTAAAACATCAATTCATTTACCCCAATGAGCAGAATAAGTTTATGGCTCCAAATCATGGAAAGAAAGGTGATTATTATATGAATCCGTGTTTATCCAAATTGATATACAAACTTTGATTCTAAAAAATGGTAGAAGGAAAAGCTTTTCTTATGATGCAAAAACATCAATTCATTTAGTCCAATGAGCAGAATAAGTTTATGGTTCCCAATCATGAAAGAAAGGTGATTATTATGTGAATCCATGTTTATCCAATTTGACAAACGAACTTTGATTGTAAAGAATGGTGGAAAGAGAAGTTTTTTTATGAAACCAAAGCATAAATGTCATTAATCCCAATAAGGAGAATGAGTTTATGGTCACCAATCATGAAAAAAAAAGATTATTATCGAATCCATGTTTGTCCCAATTCACAGATGAACTTTAATTCTAGAAAATGGTGGAAAGAGAAGCTTTTCTTATGAAACAAAAGCATCAATGTCCTTTATCCCAATGAGTAGAACAAGCTTATGGTACCAATCTTGAAAAGGTAGGGATTATTATGTGAATCAGTATTTGTCTTAGTTGAGAGACGAACTTTGATTCTAAAAAATGGTTAGAAGAAAAGCTTTTCTTATGAAACCAAAGCATTAATGTCATTTATCCCAATAAAAGGAATAAGTTTATGTTTCCTAACTATGAAAATAAAAGAGATTATTACGTGAATCCGTGTTTATCCAAATTAACAAATGAAAAGTGATTCTAAGAAATGGTGGGAAAAAAAGCTTTTCTTACGAAACCAAAGCATTAATGTCATTTATCCCAATGAGGAGAATGACTTTGTGGTTCCCAATCAAAGAAGGGAGATTATTATGTGAATCCTTGTTCATCCAATTTGACAAGTGAACTACGATTCTAAAAAATGGTGGAAGGAAAAGCTTTTCTTATTAAACCAAAACATCAATTCATTTATCCCAATAAGCAGAATAAGTTTATTGTTCCCAATCATGATAAAAAAAGAGATTGTTAGGTGAATCCGTGTTTATCCAAGTTGACAAACGAACATTGATTTTAAAAAATAGTAAGAAGAGACGTACAAAACCAATGCATCAATGTCATTTATACTATGAGGAGAATGAGCTTATGGTTCCCAATTTTGAAAAACAAGGAGATAATAAAGTGAATCCATGTTTATCCAAGTTAATAAACGAACTTTGATTCTAAAAAATGGTGGAAGGAAAAGCTTTTCTGGTGAAGCCAAAACATCAATTCATTTATCCCAATAAGCAGAATGAATTTATGGTTCCCAATCATGTAAAGAAAGGAAATATTACGTGAATCTGTGTTTATCCAAACTGACAAATGAACTTTGATTCTAAAAAATGGTGTGAAGGGAATTTTTTTAATGAAACTAAAGCATCAATGTCACTTATCCCAAAAACAAGAAAGAGTTTATGGTCCCGAATAGAGAAAAGAAAGGAGATTATTATCTGAATTAGTATTTCTCCCAATTCGTAAATGAACTTTAATTCTAGAAAATGGTGGAAAGAGAAGCTTTTCTAATAAAACCAAAGCATTGATGTCATGTATCCCAAGGAGTAGAACAAGCTTATGGTGCCCAATCATGAAAAAGAAGGGATTATTATTTGAATCGGTATTTGTCCTTGTCAAAAGATGAACTTTAATTCTAAAAAGTGGTTGCAAGAAAAGCTTTTCTTATGAAACCAAAGTGTCAATATCATTTATCCCAATGAGTAATATGAGTTTATACTTTCCAATCATGAAAAGAAAACAGATTATTACATGAATCTGTGTTTATCCAGATTGACGAATGAACTTTGATTCCAAAAAATGGTTGGAAGTGAAGCATTTCTTACGAAACCAAAGCATCAATACCATTTATCCTAATAAGGAGAATGAGTTTATGATTCCCAATCATGAAAGAAAAAAGATTATTATGTGAATCCATGTTTATCCTAATTGACAAATAAACTTTGATTCTAAAAAATGGTCAAAAGAAAAGCTTTTCTTATGAAACCAAAGCATCAGTGTCATTTATCCCAATGAGGAGAATGAGTTTATGATTCCCAATCATGAAAAGAAAAGAAACTGTTACATGAATCTATGTTTATTTAAATTGAAAAATGAACTTTGATTCTAAAAAATGTGAAAGGAAAAGCTTTTCTCATGAAACCAAAACATCAACTCATTTATCCAAATGAGTAGAATGAGTTTACCATTGGCAATCATGAAAAGAAAGAAAATTATTACGTGAATCCATATTTATCCAAATTGATAAATGAACGTTGATTCTAAAAAAGCGTGGGAAGAGAAGTTTTTCTTATGAAACCAAAGCATCAATGTTGCTTATCCCAAAGATAAGAGTGAGTTTATCGTCCCTAACTATAAGAAGAGAGGAGATTATTTTTTGAATCCATGTTTCCCTTAATTCGCAGATGAACTTTAATTCTAGAAAATGGTGGAAAAAGAAGCTTTTCTTATGAAACTCAAGCATCAATGTCATTCATCCCAATGGGTAGAATGAGCTTATGGTCCCCAATCATGAAAATGAACTTTGATTCTAAAAAATGGTGAGAAGAGGAGCTTTTCTTACGAAACCAAAGCATCAATGTCGTTCATCAAAATAAGGAGAACGAGTTCATGGTTCCCAATCATGAAAAGAAAAGAGATTATTATGTGAATCCGTGTTTATCCAAATTGATAAATGAACTTTGATTCAAATAAATGGTGGAAGGAAAAGCTTTTCTTATGAAACCAAAACATTAATTCATTTAGCCTAGCAACCAAAATGAGTTTATGGTTCCTAATCATGAAAAGAAAAGAGATTATTACGTGAATTCATATTTATCCAATTTGACAAATGAACAATGATTTTAAAAATGGTGGGAAAAAAAGTTTTTTTATGAAACCAAAGCATCAATGTCATTAATCCTAATGAAGAGGGTATGTTTATGGTTACCAATCATGAAATGAAGGGAGATTATTATCTAAATCCGCGTTTGTCCTAATTCACAGATGAACTTTAATTCTAGAAAATGGTGGAAAGAGAAGCTTTTCTTACGAAACCATAGCATCAATGTCATTCATCTTGATGAGTAGAATGAGCTTATGGTGCCAATCTTGAAAAAAAAGGGATTCTTATGTGAATCAGTATTTTTCCTAATTGAAAGACAAACTTTGATTTTGAAAAATGGTCAAAAGAAAAGCTTTTCTTCTGAAACCAAAGCATCAATGTCATTTATCACAATGAGTAGAATAAGTTCATGATTCGCAATCATGAAAACAAAGGAGATTATTACGTGAATATGTGTTTCTCGAAATTAAAAAACAAACTTTCACTCTAAAAAATGGTGGGAAGAAAAGCTTTTCTTACAATACCAAAGATCAATGTCATTCATCCCAATAAGAAGAATGAGTCTGTGGTTCCCAATCATGAAATGAAAGGAGATTATTATGTGAATCCTTGATTACCCAAGTTGACAAATGAACTTTGATTCTAAAAACTGTTGGAAGGAAAAGCTTTTTTTATGAAACCAAAATATCAATTCATTTATCCCAATGAGCAGAATGAGTTTATGGTGCCCAATCATGAAAAGAAAGCAGATTGTTAAGTGAATTCGTGTTTATCCAAATTGACAAACAAACTTTGATTCAAAAAATGGTGGAAGGAAAATATTGTCTTATGAAAACAAAATATCAATCATTTATTCCAATCATCAAAATGAGTTTAGGTTTCCTAATCATGAAAAGAAAGCAACTTGTTACTTGAATCCATGTTTATACAAATTAAGAAATGAAATTTGATTCTAAAAAAAAGGTGGGAAGAGAGGCTTTTCATACAAAACCAATGTACCAATGTTGTTTATCCCAATGAGGAGAATGAGTTTATGGCTCCTAATCATGAAAAGAAAGGAGACTGTTATATGAATCCAAGTTTATCCAAATTGACAAATGAATATTGATTCTAAAAAATGGTGGAAGGAAATGCTTTTCTTATGTAACCAAAATATCAATTCATTTATCCCAATGAGCAGAATGAGTTTATGATTCCCAATCATTAAAAGCAAGAATATTATTACATGAATCTGTGTTTATCCAAATTGACACACAAACGTTGATTCAAAAAAGGGTGGAAAGAAAAGCTTTTCTTATGAAATCAAAACATTAATTCATTTATCCCAATGAGCAGAATGAGTTTATGGTTCCTAATCATGAAAAGAAAGCAGATTGTTAGGTTAATCCATGTTTATCCAAATTGACAAACAAACATTGATTCAAAAAATGGTGGGAAGAGAAGCTTTTCATACAAAACCAATATATCAATGTCATTTATCCCAATGAGGAGAATGAGTTTATAGCTCCTAATCATGAAAAGAAGGGAGACTGTTACATGAATCCAAGTTTATCTAATTTGACAAATGAATATTGATTCTAAAAAATGGTGAAAGGAAAAGCTTTTCTTATGTAACCAAAATATCAATTCATTTATCCCAATCAGCAGAATGAGTTTATGGTTCCAATCATGAAAAGAAAGCGGTTTGTTACGTGGATCCATGTTTATACAAATTCACAAACGAAATTTGATTGTACAAAATGGTAGGAAAAGAAGCTTTTCATGCAAAACCAATGCATCAATGTTGGTTATCCCAATGAGGAGAATGAGTTTAAGGCTCCTTATGATGAAAAGAAAGGAGATTGTCAGATTAATCCAAGTTTGTCCAAATTGATAAACGAATATTGATTCTAAAAAATGGTGGAAGGAAAAGTTTTTCTTATGTAACCAAAATATCAATTCATTTATTCTAATGAGCATAATGAGTTGATGGTTCCCAATCATGGAAAGAAATAATATTATTACGTGAATCTATGTTTACCCAAATTGACAAACAAGCTTTGATTCAAAAAATGGTGGAAGGAAAAGCTTTTCTTATGAAACCAAAGCATTAATTCATTTATCCTAATCAGTCGAACGCGTTTATGGTTCCCAATCATGAAAAGAAAGCAGATTGTTAAGTGAATCCACGTTTATAGAAATTGATAAACAAAATTTGGTTCTACAAAATGGTGGGAAGAAAAGCTTTCTGTACAAAACCAATGCATCAATGTCGTTTATCCCAATGAGGAGAATGAGTTTATGGCTCCTAATCATGAAAAGAAAGGAGATTGTTACATGAATCCAAGTTTATCCAAATTGACAAACGAATATTGATTCTAAAAAATGGTGGAAGGAAAAGCTTTTCTGATGTAACCAAAATATCAGTTCATTTGTCCCAATAAGCAGAATGAGTTTATGGTTCCTAATCATGAAAAGAAAGGAGATTATTATGTGAATCCATGTCTATCAAACTTTGATTCTAAAAAATGGTGCAAGGAAATCTTTTCTTATGAAACCAAAATATCAATTCATTTATCCCAATGAGCGAAATGAATTTATGGTTCCCAATCAGGAAAAGAAAGGAGATTATTACTTGAATCTGTGTTTATCCAAATTAACAGATGAACATTGATTCTAAAAAATGGTGGAAGGAAAAGCTTTTCTTATGAAACCAAAACATCAAATCATTTATCCTAATAAGCAGAATGAGTACATGGTTCCCAATCATGAAAAGAAAGGAGATTATTATGTGAATCCATGTCTATCAAACTTTGATTCTAAAAAATGGTGCAAGGAAAT
>JBBYHO010366799.1:60321-82901 GCA_038382025.1 Adansonia gregorii
TATCCAAATTAACAGATGAACATTGATTCTAAAAAATGGTGGAAGGAAAAGCTTTTCTTATGAAACCAAAACATCAATTCATTTATCCCAATGAGGCTAACAAGTTTATGGTTCCTAAGAATGAAAAGAAAGTAGATTGTTACGTGAATCCGTGTTTATACAAATTGAGAAATGAATATTGATCCTAAAAAATGGTAGAAGGAAAAGTTTTTCTTATGAAACCAAAGCATTAATGTTATTAATCCCAATGGAGAGTATGAGTTTATGGTCCCTAATCATGAAATGAAACGAGACTATTACATGAGTCCATATTTATCCAATTTGACAAACGAACTTTGATTTTCAAAAATGGTGGGGAGAGAAATTTTTATTATGACACCAAAGCATCAATGTCATCAATCCCAATAAGGTGAATGAGCTTTTGGTCACCAATCATGAAAAGAAAGGAGATTATTATCAGAATCCATGTTTGTCCTAATTCATAGATGAACTTTAATTCTAGAAAATGGTGGACAGGGAAGCTTTTCTTATGAAACGAAAGCATTAATGTCATTTATCCCAATGAGGAGAATGAGCTTATGGTTACAATCATGAAATGAAAGGAGATTATTATGTGAATCCTTGATTATCCAAATTAACAAACGAACTTTGATTGTAAAAAATGGTGGAAGAAAAAGCTTTTCTTTTGAAACCAAAACATCAATTCATTTAGCCTAATGGACAAAATGAGTTTATGGTTCCTAATCATGAAAAGAAAGGAGTTTACAATGTGAATCCATATTTATCCAATTTGACAAACAAACTTTGATTCTCAAAAATGATGGGAGGAGATGTATTTCTTATGAAACCAAAGCATCAATGTCATTAATCCCAATGAGGAGAATGAGTTTATGGTCACCAATCATGAAAAAAAAGAGATTATTACATGAATCCGTGTTTGTCCTAATTCATAGATGAACTTTAATTCTAGAAAATGGTGGAGAGGGAAGCTTTTCTTGTGAAATGAAAGCATCAATGTCGTTTATCCTAATGAGGAGAATGAGTTTATGGTTCCTAATCATGAAATGAAATGAGATTATTACGTGTATCCTATGAAACCAAAACATCTATTCATTTATCCTAATGAGTGGAATGAGTTTATGATTCCTAATCATGAAAAGAAAGCAGATTGTTATGTGAATCCGTGTTTATTCAAATTGATAAATGAACTTTGATTCTAAAATATGGTGGTAAGAGGAGTTTTTTATGCAAAACCAATGCATCAATGTTATTTATCCCAATAAGGAGAATGAGTTTATGGTTCCTAAACATGAAAAGAAAAGAGATTTTACATGAATCCAACTTTATCCAAATTGATAAACAAATATTGATTCTAAAAAATGGTGGAAGGTAAAACTTTTCGGATGTAACCAAAATATCAATTCATTTCTCCTAATAAGCAGAATGAGTTTATGGTTCCCAATCATGAAAAGAAAGGAGATTATTACGTGAATCTATGTTTATCCAAATTGACAAACGAACTTTGATTCTAAAAAACGGTGGAAGGAAAAGCTTTTCCTATGAAACAAAAACATCAATTCATTTATCCCAATTAGCAAAATGAATTTATGGTTCCCAATCATGAAAAAATAGGAGATTGTTACGTGAATCCTTGTTTATCCAAATTGACAAATGAACTTTGATTCTAAAAAATAGTGGTAAAAGAAACTTTTCATATAAAACCAATGCATCAGTGTCATTTATCCCAATGAGGAGAATGAGTTTACGGTTCCCAATCATGAAAAGAAAGAAGATTATTGCGAGAATCTGTGTCTATCCAAATTGACAAATGAACTTTGATTCTAAAAAACGGTGGAAGGAAAAGCTTTTCTTATGAAACCAAAACATCAAATCATTTATCCTAATGAGCAAAATGAGTTTATGGTTCCTAATCATGAAAAGAAAGGAGATTATTACATGAATCCATGTTTATCCAAATTGAAAAACAATTTTTGAATATAAGAAATGGTGGGAAGAGAAGCTTTTCTTATGAAATCAAAGCATCAAAGTTGTTTAACCTAATAAGGAGAATGAGTTTGCGATTCCCAATCATGACATGATAGGAGATTATTACGTGAATCCTTATTTATCTAAATTCACAAATGAACTTTGATTCCAAAAAATGGTGGAAGGAAAAGAATTTCTTATAAAACCAAAACATCAATTCATTTATCCTAATGAGCGAAATGAATTTATGGTTCCCAATCATCAAAAGAAAAGAGATTATTACGTGAATCCTTGTTTATCCGAATTAACTAATGAATGTTGATTCTAAACAATGGTTGGAAGAAAAGCGTGTCATATGACACCAGTGCATCAATGTCTTTTTTCCTTATGAGGAGAACGAGTTTATGGTTTTGATCATGAAAAGAAAAGAGATTATTATGTGAGCCCGTGTTTATTTAAATTGACAAACGAACTTTGATTCTAAAAAATGGTGGAAGGAAAAGCGTCTCCTATGAAACCAACATATCAATTCATTTATCCCAATGAGCAAAACAAATTTATGGTTCCAATCATGAAAAGAAAGAAGGTTATTTCGAGAATCTGTGTTTATCCAAATTGACAAATGAACTTTGATTCTAAAAAATGGTGCAAGGAAAAGCTTTTCTTATGAAACCAAAACTTCAAATCATTTATCCTAATGAGCAGAATGAGTTTATGGCTCCTAATCATGAAAAGAAAGGAGATTATTACATGAATCCATGTTTATCCATATTAACAAACAAATTTTGATTCTAAAAGATGGTGGGAAGAAAAGCTATTCTTACGAAACTGAAGCATCAATGCCGTTTAACCTAATGAGGAGAATGAGTTTGTGCTTCCCATCATGAAATGAAAGGAGATTACTACATGAATCCTTGTTGATCCCAATTGACAAATGAACTTTGATTCCAAAAAAATGGTAGAAGGAAAAGCTTTTCTATAAAACCAAAAAATCAATTCATTTATCCCAATGAGCATAATGAGTTTATGGTTCCCAATCATGAAAAGAAAGGAGATTATTACATGAATCCAAGTTTATCCAAATTGACAAACAAAATTTGATTCTGAAAACTGGTGGGAAGAGAAGTTGTTCTTACGAAACCAAAGCATCAAAGCCGTTTAACCCAATAAGGAGAATGAGTTTGTGGTTCCCAATCATGAAATGAAAAGAGATTATTACGTGAATCCTTATTTATCCAAATTGACAAACAAACTTTGATTCCAAAAAATGGTGGAAGGAAAAGCTTTTCGTATGAAACCAAAACATCAATTCATTTATCCCAATGAGTAGAATGAGTTTGTGGTTCCCAATAATCAAAAGAAATGAGTTTATTAGTGAATTCTTTTTTAACTGAATTAACAAACAAGTTTTGATTATAAAGAATGGTTGGAAGAAAAGCTTTTTGTACGAAATTAATGCATCAATGTCTTTTTTCCCAATGAGAAGAATTAGTCTGTAGCTCCCAGTCATGAAAAAAAAGAAGATTACTACGTGAATCTGTGTTTGTTCAAATCGACAAATGAACTTTGTTCTAAAAAATGGTGGAAGGGAAAGCTTTTCCTATGAAACCAATGCATAAATGTCATTTATCCCACTAAGGAGAATGAGTTTATGGTTCGTAATCATGAAAAAAAAGAGATTACGTGAATCCCTATTTATCCAAATTCACAAATGAACTTTGATTCTAGAAAATGATGGAATGAAAAGCTTTTCTTAAACCAAAACATCAATTCATTTATCTCGATGAGCAGAATAAGCTTATGGTTCCCAATCATGAAAAAAAAGGAGATTGTTATGTGAATTCGTGTTTATTTAATTTGACAAACAAATTTTTGATTCTAAAAAATGGTGGAAAGAAAAGCTTTTCATATGAAACCCAAACAACAATTCATTTATTCTAATAAGTAGAATGAGCTTAGGGCTCCCAATCATGGAAAGAAAGTAGATAGCTACGTGAATCCATGTTTATCAAAATTGGCAAACAAACTTTGATTCTAAAAAATGGTTGGAAGAGAAGCGTTTCTTATGAAACCAAAGTATCAATTTCATTTATCCTAATAAGGAGAATGAGTTTATTGTTCTCAATCATGAAAAGAAAAAAGATTATTACGTGAATCCCTGATTTTCCCAATTAACAAAAGAACTTTGATTCTAGAAAATGGTGGAAGGAAAAGATTTTCTTATGGAACCAAAACATTAATTCATTTATCCTAATGAGAAGAATGAGTTTATGGTCCTCAATCATGAAAAGAAATGAGATTATTATGTGAATTTTGTTTATCCAAATTGACAAGCGAACATTGATTCTAGAAAATGGTGGAAGGAAAAGCTTTTTTTATGGAACCAGAACATTAATTCATTTATCCCAACAAGTAGAATACGTTCATGGTTCCTAATCATGAAAAGAAAGGAGATTGTTTAGTGAATTTGTGTTTATCCAAATTGACAAATGAACTTTGATTCTAAAAATGGTGGGAAAAAAAGCTTTTCGTACAAAAGCAATGCACCAATGTCATTTATCTCAATAAGGAGAATGAGTTTATGGTTTCCAATCATGAAAAGAAAAGAGATTATTATGTGAATCCCTGTTTATCCTAATTGACAAATGAACTTTGATTCTAGAAAATGGTGGAAGGAAGAACTTTTCGTATGAAACCAAAACATCAATTCATTTATCCTAATGAGGAGAATGAGTTTATGGTTCCCAATCATGAAAAGAAAGGAGCTTGTTATGTGAATCCTTGTTTATCCAAATTGACAAACGAACCTTAATTCTAGAAAATGGTAGAAGGAAAAGCTTTTCTGATGAAACCAAAGCACCAATTCATTTATCCCAATGGGCAGAATGAGTTATGGTCCTCAGTCATGAAAAGAAAGAAGATTGTTACGTGAATCCGTGTTTATTTAAATTGATAGACAAATTTTGATTCTAAAAAATGGTGGAAGGAAAAGCTTTTCATATGAAACCAAAACATCAATTCATTTATCCCAATGAGCAGAATGAGCTTATGGGTCCCAATCATGGAAAGAAAAGAGATTATTATGTTATTTCGTGTGTATCCAAATTGACAAACGAACTTTGATTCTAAAAAATGGTGGGAAGAGAAGTTTTTCTTATAAAACCAAAGCATCAATGTCATTTATCCCAATGAAAGGAATGAGTTTTTGGTCACCAATCATGAAAAGAAAGGAGATTATTATCTGAATCCATGTTTGAAATGAACTTTAATTCTAGAGAATGGTGGAAAGAGAAGCTTTTCTTATGAAACCAAAGCTTCAATGTTATTTATCCCAATAAGTACAATGAGCTTATGGTGCCCAATCATGAAAAGGAAGAGATTATTATGTGAATCGATATTTGTCCTAGTCAAAAAATAAACTTTAATTCTAAACAATGGTTGGAAGAATAGCTTTTCTTGTGAAACCAAAGCATCAATGTCACTTATCCTAATGTGTAGAATGTGCTTATGGTGCCTAATGCTAAAAAGAAAGGGATTATTATGTGAATCGGTATCTGTCGAAGTTAAAAGATGAACTTTGATTCTAAAAAATAGTCAGAAGAAAAGCTTTTCCTATGAAACCAATCAATGTCATTTATTCTAATAAGGAGAATGAGTTTATGATTCCCAATCATGAAAAGAAAAGAGATTATTATGTGAATCTATGTTTATCCAAATTGGCAAATGAACTTTGATTCTAAAAAATAGTAGGAAGAGAATTTTTTCTTGTGAAACCAAAGCATGAATGTCGTCTATCCCAAAGAGAAGATTAAGTTTGTGGTTCTCAATCATGAAAAAAGAGGAGATTATTACGTGAATCTATGTTTATCAAAATTGACAAATGAAGTTTGATTCTAAAAAATGGTGGAAGGAAAAGCTTTTCCTATGAAACCAAAATATCAATTCATTTATCCCAACCAGCAGAATGAGTTTATGGTTTGTAATCATCAAAAAAAGGAGATTATAACATGAATCCATGTTTATCCAAATTGACAAACGAACTTTGATTCTAAAATATGGTAGGAAGAAAAGCTTTTCTTATAAAACTAGAGGATCAATGTCTTTTATCCCAATAAGGAGAATGAGTTTTTGATTCCCAACCATGAAAAGAAAGGAGATTATTTCGTGAATTAACATTTATCGAAATTGACAAATGAACTTTGATTCTAAAAAAAGGAGGAAGAGAAGCTTTTTGGATAAAACCAAAGCATCAATGTCATTTATCCCAATGAGGAGAATGAGTTTACGATTCCCAACCATGAAAAAATAGAGATTATTACATGAGTCCGTGTTTATCCAAATTGACAAACAAATTTTGATTCTAAATATGGTCAGAAGGAAAAGCTTTTCTTATGAAACCAAAGCATCCATATCATTTATCACAATGAGGAGGACACGTTTATGATTCCCAATAATGAAAAGAAAGGAGATTGTTACATGAATCTGTGTTTATCCGAATTAACAAATGAACTTTAATTCTAAAAAATGGTAGGAGGAGAAGCTTTTCTTATGAAACCAAAGCATCAATGGCATTTATCCTAATAAGGAAAATGAGTTTGTGGTTCCCAATCATGAAATGAAAGAAGATTATTATGTGAATCCTTGTTTATTCAAAATGACAAACAAACATTGATTCTAAAAAATGGTGGAAGGAAATCATTTTCCTATGAAGCCAAAATATCAATTCATTTATCCTAATGAGCAGAATGAGTTTATGGGTCCCAATCATGAAAAAAAAAGAGATTATTATCTAAATGTGTGTTTGTCCCATTCCATACATGAACTTTAATTCTAGAAAATGGTGGAAAGAGAAGCTTTTCTTATGAATCCAAAGCTTTAAAGTCATTGACCCGAATGAATAAAACGAGCTTATGGTGCCCAATCATTAAAAAGAAGAGATTATTATCTAAATCGATATTTGTCCTAGTCGAAAGATAAACATTGATTCTAAAAAATGGTTGGAAGAAAGGCTTTTCTTATGAAACCAAAGCATTAATGTCATTTATCCTAATGAGTATAATGAGCTTATGGTGCCCAATATTGAAAAGGAAGGGATTATTATGTGATTCGGTATTTATCCTAGTTCAAAGGCGAACTTTGATTCTAAAAAATGGTCGGAAGAAAAGCTTGTCTTATGAAACCAAAGCATCAATGTCATTTATCCTAATGAAAAGAATGAGTTTATGATTCTCAATCATGAAAAGAAAAGAGGCTATTACATGAATCCATGTTTATCCAAATTGACAAACGAACTTTGATTCTAAAAAATAGTGGGAAGAAAAACTTTTCTTACGAAACCAAAGCATCAATGTCGTTTATCCTAATGAGGAGAATGAGTTTTTGGTTCCCAATCATGAAAAGAAGGGAGATTATTACATGAATCTATGTTTATCGAAATTGATAGATGAAATTTCATTCTAAAAATTGGTGGAAGGAAAAGCTTTTCTTATGAAACCAAAATATCAATTCATTTATCCCGATGAGTAGAATGAGTTTATGGTTCCTAACCATGAAAAAAATGGATATTATTATGTGAATCTGTGTTTATCCAAATTGAAACAAACTTTGCTCATAAAAAATGGTGGGAAGAGAAGCTTTTCTTATGAAACCAAAGCATAATGTGTTTTATCCCAATAAGGAAAATGAGTTTATGATTCCCAATTATGAAAAGAAAGGATATTATTACATGAATCCATGTTTATCCAAATTGACAGACAAACATGAATTCTAAAAAATGGTGGGAAGAGAAGCTTTTCATGTGAAACCAAAGCATCAATGTCATTCATCCTAATAAGGAGAATGAGTTAATGGTTCCTAATCATGAAATGAAATGAGATTATTACATGAATCCGTGTTTATCCAAATTGGCAAACAAACTTTGATTCTAAAAGATGGTGGAAGGAAAAGCTTTTCATATGAAACCAAGGCATCAATGTCATTTATGTTAATCCATGGGAACTTTGATTCTAAACCATGGGAATGAGTTTGTTGTTCCCAATCATGAAAAGAAAGGAGATTATTATGTTAATCCATGTTTATTCGAATTGGCAAATGGACATTGATTCTAAAAAATGGTGGGAAGAATAGCTTTTCGTTCAAAACCAAAGCATCAACATCATTTATCCCAATGAATAAAATGAGTTTGCAGTTCCCAATTATAAAAACAAAAGGAGATTATTATATGAATCCACGTTTATGCAAATTGGCAAACAAACTTTGATTCTAAAAAATGGTTGAAAGAGAAGCTTTTCATACGAAGCCAAACCATTAATGTCATTTATCCCAATAAGCAGAATGAGTTTGTGGTTCACAATCATTAAAAGAAAGGAGATTTTTTACATGAATCTATGTTTATCCAAATTGATAGATGAACTTTGATTCTAAAAAATGATGTAAGGAAAAGCTTTTCACATGAAACCAAAACATCAAATCATTTATCCCATTTAGCAGAATGAGTTTATGGTTCCCGATCATGAAAAGAAAGGAGACTATTACATGAATCTATGTTTATCCAAATTGACAAACAAACTTTGACTCTAAAAAATGGTGGGAAGATAAGCTTTTCTTCCGAAACCAAAGCATCAATGTCATTTATCCCAATAACAAGAATGAGTTTATGATTCCTAATCATGAAATGAAAGGACACGATTACATGAATTTGTGTTTATCCAAATTGATAAATGAACTTTGATTCTAAAAAATGATGGAAGGAAAAGCTTTTCTTATGAAACCAGAATATCATTCATTTATCCCAATGAGCAAAATGAGTTTATGGCTCCCAATCATAAAAAAAAAAGAAATTGTTACATGAATCCATGTTTATCCAAATTGACAAATGAACTTTGATTCTAAAATATGGTGGGAAAATAAGTTTTTCTTATGAAACCAAAGCATCAATGTCATTCATCCTAATGAGGAGAATACATTTATGGTCCCTAATCATGAAAATAAAGCAGATTATTATCTAAGTCCATGTTTATCCCAATTCACAGATGAACATTAATTCTAGAAAATGATGGAAAGATGAGCTTTTCCTATGAAACCAAGCATTAATGTCATTTATCTTAATGAGTTGAATAAGCTTATGGTGCCCAATCATGAAAAAAAGGGATTATTATGTGAATCGGTATTTGTTCTAGTTGAAAAATGAACTTTGATTCTAAAAAATGGTTGGAAAAGAAGCTTTTCTTAGGAAACCAAAGCATCAATGTCATTTATCCTAACGATAAGAATGAGTTTATGATTCCCAATCATTAAAGAAATGAGATTATTATATGAATCGATATTTATTCAAACTGACAAAGGAACTTTGATTCTAAAAAATGGTGGAAGTCAAAGCTTTTCTTATGTGACCAAAATGTCAATTCATTTATCCCAATGAGTGGAATGAGTTTATAGTTCCCAATCATGAAAAAAAGAAAATTATTATGAGAATCCATGTTTCTCCAAATTGACAAACAATCTTTCATTCTAAAAATGGTGGGAAAAGAAGCTTTTCTTACGAAACCAAAGAATTAATTTTGTTTATCCCAAAGAGGAGAATAAGTTTGCGGTTCCCAATAATGAAAACAAAGGAGATTATTATGTGAATCTATGCTTATCCAAATCGACAAATGTACTTTAATTCCAAAACATGGTGGAAGGAAAAGCTTTTTTTATGAAAGCAAAACATCAATTCATTTATCCCAATGAGCAGGATGAATTTATGATTCCTAATCGTGAAAAGAAACGAGATTATTAGATGAGTTTGTGTTTATCCAAATTGACAAACGAGCTTTGATTCTAAACAATGGTGGGAAGAGAAGTTTTTCTTGTAAAATCGAAGCATCAATGTCTTTTATCCTATGGAGGAGAATGAGATTATGGTCCCCGATCATTGAAAGAGGAGATTATTATCTGAATCCGTGTTTCTCCCAGTTCACAGATGAACTTTAATTATAAAAAATTATGGAAAGAGAAGCTTTTCTTATGAAACCAAAGCATCAATGTCATTTATCCCAATGAATAGAATGAGCTTATGGTTCCCAATCACGAAAAAGAAAGGATTATTATGTCAATTAGCATTTGTCCTAGTGGAAAGATGAACTTTGATTCTAAAAAATAGTCAGAAGAAAAGCTTTTCTTATGAAACCAAAGCATCAATGTCATATATCCCAAAGAGGAGAATGAGTTTATGATTCCCAATCAAGAAAAGAAAGGAGATTATTACGTGAATCCATGTTTATCCAAATTGACAAATGAAATTTGATTGTAAAATATGGTGGAAGGAAAAGCTTTTCATATGAAACTGAAATATCAATTCATTTATCCCAATGAGCAGAATGAGTTTATGGTTCTTAGTCATGAAAAGAAAGGAGATTATTACATGAAACTTTGATCCTAAAAATTTGCAGGAAGAAAAACTTCTCTTACGAAACAAAAGCATTAATGTCTTTTATCCTAATGAGAGGAATGAATTTTTGATTCCCAATCATGAAAAGAAAGGAGATTGTTATGAGAATCCATGTTTATTTAAATTGACGAACAAATTTTGATTTTAAAAAATAGAAGGAAGAAAAGCTTTTCTTGTGAAATGAAAGCATTAATGTCATTCATCCCAATGAGGAGAATGAGTTTATGGTTCCCAATCATGAAATGAATTGACATTATTACGTGAATCCATATTTATCCAAATTGACAAACAAACTTTGATTCTAACAAATGGTGGGAAGAATTCTTTTCTTATGAAACCAAGGCATCAATGTTGTTTATCCCAATGAGAAGAGTGAGTTTATGGTTCCAATCATGAAAGGAAAGAAGATTATTAGATGAATCCGTGCTTATCCAATTTGACAAACAACTTTGATTCTAAGAAATGGTGGGAAGAATGCTTTTCTTACAAAACCAAGGCATCAATGTCGTTTATCCCAATAAGAATGGGTTTATGGTTCCTAATCATGAAAAGAAAAGAGATTATTATGTTAATCTGTGTTTATTTGAATTAACAAATGGACATTGATTCTAAAAAATAGTGGGAAGAGAAGCTTTCCATTCGAAACCAAAGCATCGACGTCATTTCTCCCAACGAGTAGAATTAGTTTACGGTTCCCAATCATGAAAACAAAAGGATATTCTTACGTGAATCCATGTTTATGCAAATTGCCAAACATACTTTGATTCTAAAAATGGGTTGGAAGAGAAGCTTTTCTTATGAAACCAAAGCATCAATGTCATTTATCCCAATGAGCAGAATGAGTTTATGGTTCACAATCCTTAAAATATAGGAGATTATTACGTGAATCTGTATTTATCCAAATTGACAAATGAACTTTGATTCTAAAAAATGGTGGAAGGAAAAGCTTTTCATATGAAACCAAAACATCAATTCATTTATCCCAATGAGCAGAATAGGTTTATGGTTCCATTGTGAAAAGAAAGAAGATTATTAAAAGAATCCATGTTTGTCCAAATTGACAAATGAATTTTGATTCCAATAAATGGTAGGAAGAGAAGCTTTTCTTGCAAAACCAAAGCATCAATGTCGTTTATCCCTATGAGGAGAATGAGTTTATGATTCCCAATCATGAAATTAAAGGTGTTTATCCAAATTAACAAAGGAACTTTGATTCTAAAAAATGGTGGAAGTAAAATCTTTTCTTATGTGACCAAAACTTCAATTCATTTATCCTAATGAGCATAATGACTTTATGGTTGCCAATCATGGAGAAAGGAAAATTATTCCATGAATCTGTGTTTATCCAAATTGATAAAAGAACTTTGACTCTAAACAATGGTGGAAAAAGAAGCTTTTCTTATGAAACCAAAGCATCAATGTCATTTATCCTAAAAAAGAGAATAAGTTTATGGTCCCCAATCATGAAAAGAAAGGAGATTATTATCTGAATCCGTGTTTGTCCCAATTTACAGATTAACTTTAATTCTAGAAAATGCTGGAGAGTGAAGTTTTTCTTATGAAACCAAGGTATCAATATCATTTATCCCAATGAGTAGAACAAGTTTACGATGTCCAATCATGAAAAGAAAAGGACTCTTATGTGAATCGATATTTGTCCTAGTCAAAAGGGGAACTTTAATTCTAAAAAATGGTTGGAAGAAAAGCTTTTCTAATGAAACCAAACTATCAATATCATCCCAATGAGGAGAATGAGTTAATGGTTCCTAATCATGAAAAGAAAAGAGATTATTATGTGAATCCGTGTTTATCCAAATTGACAAATGAACTTTGATTCTAAAAAATGGTGGAAGGAAAAGCTTTTCATATGAAACCAAAACATCAATTCATTTATCCCAATGAGCAGAATGAGTTCATGGTTCCGAATCATGAAAAGAAAGGAGATTAATACATGAATCTATGTTTATTCAAATTGACAACCAAACTTTAATTCTAAAAAGTGGTGAGAAGAGAAGCTTTTCTTACAAAACCAAAGCATTAATGTTGTTCAGCTCAAAAGAAAGAATGAGTTTATGGTTTCCAATCATAAAATGAAAGGAGATTATTACATAAGTCCATGTTTATCCAAATTGACAAATGAAATTTGATTCTTAAAAAATGATAGAAGGAAAAGCTTTTCATATGAAACCTAAACATCAATTCATTTTTCCTAATGAGCAGAATAAGTTTATGGTCCCCAATCATGAAAACAGAGGAGATTATTACGTGAAACCGTGTTTATCCAAATTGACAAACAAACTTTGATTCTAAAAAATGGTGGAAAGAGAAGCTTTTTTTTCGAAACCAAAGCATCAATGTTGTTTAACCCAATGAGGAGAATGAGTTTACGGTTCCAATCATGAAATGAAATGAGATTATTACGTGAATCCTTGTTTATCCAAATTGACAAACAAACTTTGATTCCAAAAAAAATGGTAGAAGGAAAAGTTTTTCTTATGAAACCAAAATATCAATTCATTTATCCCAATGAGCACAATAAGTTTATGTTCCCAATCATGAAAAGAGAGGAAACTATTACATGAATCCATGTTTATCCAAATTGACAAATGAACTTTGACTCTAAAAAATGGCAGGAAAATAAGCTTTTCTTACAAAACCAAAGCATCAATGTCATTTATCCTAATGAAGAGAATGTGTTTATGATTCATAATCATGAAAAGAAATGAGATTATTACCTGAATCTATGTTTATCCAAATTGACAAATGAACTTTTATTCTGAAAAATGGTGGGTAGAAAAGCTTTTCGTACAAAATCGAGGCATCAGTATCGTTTACCCCAATGGAGGAATGAGTTTATGATTTACAATCATGAAAAAAAGTAGATTATTACGTGAATCTGGGTTTATCCAGATTGACTAATGAACTTTGATTCTAGAAAATAGTGGGAAGAGAACCTTTTCCTATGAAACAAAAGCATCAGTGCCAATTATCCCAATGAGGAGAATAAGTTTATGATTGACGATCATGAAAAGAAAGGAGATTATTTTGTGAATCCATGATTAACCAAAGTGACAATCAAATTTAGATTCTAAAAAGTGGTAGGTACAGAAGCTTTTCTTATGAAACCAAAGCAATGAAACCAAAGCATTAATGCCATTTATCCCAATGAGGAGAATGCATTTATGATTGACAATCATGAAAAGATATGAGATTATTACCTGAATCCATGTTTATCCAAATTGATAAACGAACTTTGATTCTAAAAAATGGTGGGTAGAAAAGCTTTTCATACAAAATGGAAGCATCAATGTCGTTTATCCCAACGGGGGGAATGAGTTTATGATTCACAATCATGAATAGAAAGGAGATTACTACGGGAATCTAGCTTATCCAAATTGACAAACGAAATTTAATTCTAAAAAATAATGGGAAGAGAACCTTTTCTTGTGAAACAAAAGTATCAATGTCATTTATCCCAACAAGGAGAATGAGGCTATGATTCATAATCATGAGAAGAAAAGAGATTATTGCGTGAATCCATCTTTATCCAAATAGACAAATGAACTTCGATTCTAAGAAAGGGTGGGAAGAGAAGTTTTTCTTATGAAACCAAAGCATCAATATCATTTATCCAAATGAGGAGAATGAGTTTATCATTCACAATCATGAAAAGAAATGAGATTATTGCTTGAATTCATGTTTATCTAAATTAAAAAACAAACTTTGATTCTAAAAAATGGTGGGTGGAAAGGCTTTTCATACAAAACCAAAGCATTAATATCGTTTATCCTAATGGGGGAATGAGTTTTTGTGTCACAATCATGCAAAGAAAGGAGATTATTATGTAAGTCCTTGTTTATCCAAATTGACAAATAAACTTTGATTCTAAAAAAGGTAGATCGAGAAGTTTTTTATGCAAAACCAAAGCATCAATATCGTTAATCCCAATAAGTTATGACTCATAATCATGGAAGAAAATAAGATTATTACTTGAATCCATGTTTATCCAAATTGACAAATGAACTTTGACTCAAAAAATGGTGGAAAGAGAAGCTTTTCTTATGAAACCAAAGCATCAATGTTATTTATCCCAATATGGAGAATGAGGTTATGATTCACAATAACATGAAGAAAAGAGATTATTACATGAATCCGTCTTTATCCAAATAGACAAACGAACTTTGATTCTAAAAAAAGGCAGGAAGAGAAGCTTTTCCTACGAAACCAAAGCATCAATGTCATTTATCCTAATGAGGAGAATGAGTTTATGATTCACAATCATGAAAGAAAATGAGATTATTATCTGAATCCATGTCTATCCAAATTGACAAACGAACTTTGATTCTAAAAAAGGGTAGGAAAAGAAGCTTTTCTTTCGAAACCAAAGCATCAATGTCATTTACCCTAATGGGGGGAATGAGTTTATGATTCATAATCATGAAAAGAAAGGAGATTATTACATGAATCTGTGAATAACCAAATTGACAAACGAACTCTGATTCTAAAAAATGGTGGGAAGAGAAGCTTTTGCTATGAAACAAAAGCATCAATGCAAGTTATCCCAATGAGGAGAATGAGTTTATGATTCACAATCATGAAAAAAAAAGAGATTATTGCTTAAATCCATGATTAACTAAAGTGAGTCAAATTTTGATTCTAAAACATTATGGGTAGAGAAGTTTTTCTTACGAAACCAAAGCATCGATGTCATTTATCCCAATAAGGAGAATGCATTTGTGGTTCACAATCATGAAAAGAAATGAGATTGTTACTTGAATCCATGTTTATCCAAATTGATAAACGAACTTTGGTTTTGAAAAATGGTGGGTAGAAAAGCTTTTCATACAAAACCAAAGTATCAATATCGTTTATCCCAATGGGGGAATGAGTTTATGATTCACAATCATGAAAAGAAAGGAGATTACTACGTGAATCTAGGCTTATCTAAATTGACAAACAAACTTTGATTGTAAAAAATAGTGGGAAAAGAATATGAAACAAAAGTATCAATGCCAGTTATCCCAATAAGGAGAATGAGTTTATGATTCGCAATCATGAAAAAAAAGGAGATTATTACATGAATCTGTGATTAACCAAAGTGACAATCAAATTTTGATTCTAAAAAATGGTGGGTGGGGAAGCTTTTCTTACAAAACCAAAGCATCAATGTCATTTATCCCAATGAGGAGAATGTGTTTATGAGTCACAGTCATTAAAAGAAATGAGATTAGTAGCTGAATCCATGTTTATCCAAATTGACAAATGAACTTTGATTTTGAAAAATAGCGGGTAGAAAAGCTTTTCATACAAAACCGAAGCATCAATATCGTTTACCCTAATGGAGGAATGAGTTTATGATTCATAATCATCAAAAACAAAAGAGATTATTGCATGAATCCGGGTTGATCTAGATTGACTGATGAAATTTGATTCTAAAATATAGTGGGAAGAAAAGCTTTTCCTATGAAACAAAGGCATCAATGCCAGTTATCCCAGTGAGGAGAATGAGTTTATAATTCACAATCATGAAAAAAAATGAGGTTATTATGTGAATCCATGATTAACAGAAGTGACAATCGGACTTTGATTCTAAAAATGGTAGGGAGAGAAGCTTTTCTTACGAAACCAAAACGTCAATGTCATTTATCCTAATGAGGAGAATGAGTTTATGATTCACAATCATGAAAAGAAAAGAGATTATTACATGAACCCAGGTTTATCCAAATTTACAAATGAACGTTGATTCTAAAAAATAGTGGGAAGAAAACCTTTTCCTATGAAACAAAAGTACCAGTGCCAGTTATCCCAATGAGGAAACTAAGTTTATGATTCACAATCATGAAAAGAAATGAGATTATTTTGTGAATCCATGATTAACCAAAGTGACAATCAAATTTTGATTCTACAAAATGGTGGGTACAGAAGCTTTTTTTATGAAACCAAAGTAACGATATCAAAGCATCAATGTCATTTATCCTAACGAGGAGAATGCATTTATGATTCACAATCATGAAAAGAAATCAGATTATTACCTGAATATATGTTTATCCAAATTGATAAACGGACTTTGATTCTGAAAAATGGTGGGCAAAAAAGCTTTTCATGCAAAACTGAAGCATCAATGTCGTTTATCCCACTAAGGGGAATGAGTTTATGATTCACAATCATGAAAGGAAAGGAGATTATTATGTGATCCAGCTTTGTCCAAATTGACGAGCGAAATTTAACTCTAAAAAATAGTGGGAAGAGAACCTTTTTCCCATAAAACAAAAGTACCAATGTCATTTATCCCAATGAGAAGAATGAGGTTATGATTCACGATCATGAGAAGAAAAAAGATTATTACATGAATCCATCTTTATCCAAATGGATAAACGAACTTTGATTCTAAAAAAGGTTAGGAAGAAAAGCTTTTCTTATGAAACCAAAGCATCAATGTCATTTATTCGAATATGAAGAATGAGTTTATGATTCACAATCATGAAAAGAAATGATATTATTACCTAAATCCATATTTATCCAAATTAACAAATGAACTCTGATTCTGAAAAATGGTGGGTAGAAAAGCTTTTCATACAAAATTGAAGCATCAATATCATTTATCCCAATGGGGAAATGAGTATTTTATTCACAATCAGAAAACGAAAAGAGATTATTATGTAAGTCCTTGTTTATCCAAATTGACAAATGAGCTTTGATTCTAAGAAATGGTCAATCGAGAAGTTTTTTGTACAAATCAAAAGCATCAATGTCATTAATCCCAATGAGGAGAATGAGTTTATGATTCACAATCATGGAAGGAAATGAGATTATTACCTAAATCCATGTTTATCCAAATTGACAAACGAACTTTGGTTTTAAAAAATGGTAGGTAGAAAAGCTTTTTGTACAAAACTGAAGCATCAATATCATTTATCCCAATGGGGGAATAAGTTTATGATTCACAGTCATGAAAAGAAAGGAGATTATTATGTGAATCTAGGTTTATCCAAATTAACAAACGAACTTTGATTCTAAAAAATAGTGGGAAGATAAGCCTTTCCCAAGAAACAAAAGTATCAATGCCAGTTGTCCCAATGAGGAGAATGAGTTTATGATTCACAATCATGAGAAGAAAGGAGATTATTACATGGATCCATGATTAGCCAAAGTGACAATCGAACTTTGATTCTAAAAAAAGGTGCGAAGAGAAGCTTTTCTCATGAAATGAAAGCATCAATGTCATTTATCCCAATGAGGAGAATGAGTTTATGATTCACAATCATGAAAAGAAATGAGATTATTACCTGAATCCATGTTTATCCAAATTAACAAATGAACTTTGATTCTGAAAAATGGTGAGTAGAAAAGCTTTTCGTATAAAACTGAAGCATCAATATCGTTTATCCCAATGGGGGAATGAGTTTATGATTCACAATCATGAAAAGAAAGGAGATTATTACGTGAATCTGCGTTTATCCAAATTGGCAAATGAACTTTGATTCTAAAAATAGTAGGAAGAGAAGCTTTTCCCTTAAAACAAAAGCATCAATGCCAGTTACCCCAATGGAGAGAATGAGTTTATGATTCACAGTCATGAAATGAAAAGAGATTATTACGTGAATCCATGATTAACCAAAGTGACAATTCGAACTTTGATTCTAAAAAATGGTGGGAAGAAAAGTTTTTTTACGAACCCAAAGCATCAATGCCATTTATCCTATTAAGGAGAATGAGTTTATGATTCACAATCATGAAATGAAATGAGATTATTATGTGAATCAGTGTTTATCCAAATTGACAAATGAACTTTGATTCTGAAATATGGTGGGTAGAAAAGCTTTTCATACAAAACTGAAGCATTAATATCATTTATCCCAATGGGGGGAATGAGTTTATGATTTACAATCATAAAAAGAAAGGAGATTATTATGTGAATCTGTGATTAACTAAATTGGCAAATAAATTTTGATTCTAAAAAATGGTGGGAACAGAAGCTTTTCTTACGAAACCAAAGTATCAGTGTTATTTATTCCAATGAAGAGAATAAGGTTATGATTCACAATCATGAGAAGAAAGGGGGTTATTATAGGAATCCGTGCATACCCAAATAGATAAATGAACTTTGATTCTAAAAAATGGTGGGAAGAGAAGCTTTTCTTATGAAACCAAAGCATCAATGTTATTTATCCCAATGAGGAGAATTATTTTATGATTCATAGTAATGAAAAAAATGAGATTATTACATGAATCCATGTTTATCCAAATTGACAAACAAACTTTGATTCTAAAAAATGGTCAGAAAAAAAGCTTCTCTTTCAAAACCAAAGCATCAATGCCATTTATCCCAATAAAGAGAATGAATTTATTATTCCCAGTCACGAAAAAAAATGAGATTATTATGTGAATCCGTGATTAACCGAAGTGACAATTAAACTTTTATTCTAAAAAATGGTGGAAAGAGAAGCTTTTCTTACAAAACCAAAGCATCAATGTCATTTATCCCAATGAGGAGAATGAGTTTATGATTCGCTGTCATGAAAAGAAATGAGATTATTACGTGAATCCTTATTTATCCAAATTAAAACAATTTTTGATTCTAAAAAATGGTGGGAAGAGAAGCTTTTCTTTTGAAACCAAAGCATCATGTCATTTATCCTAGTATGGAGAATGAGTTTATGATTCACAATCATGAAAAGAAAGGAGATTTTTGCGTGAATCCATGATTAACCAAATTAACAAGCATGCTTAGATTCTAAAAAATGATGAGAAAGGAAGCTTTTCGTAAAAAACCAAAGCATCAATGTCGTTTACCCTAATGAAGAGAATGAGTTATGGTTCCCAATAATGAAAAAAAATGAGATTATTAGTGAATCTGTGTTTATCCAAATTGACAAGCGAACTTCGATTCTAAAAAATGGTGGGAAGGAAAGCTTTTCATATAAAACCAAAGCATCAATGCCATTTATCCCAATGAGGAGAATGAGTTATGGTTCCTAATGATGAAAAGAAAGGAGATTGTTACATGAATCTGTGCTTATCTCAAATGAACTTTTACAAACGAATTTTGATTCTTAAAAATAATAGGAAGGGCAGCTTTTCATATGAAACCAGAGCATCAATGTCATTTATCCTAATAGAAGTTCATCTTTCTATACAGATAAACCTAGATTCACATAATAATCTCCTTTCTTTTCATAATTAGGCATCATAAATATATTCTCATCATTAGGATATATGATATTGATGCTTTGGTTTCATAAGAAAAACCTCTCTTATTACCATTTATAGAATTGAAGCTCATCTTTTAATTGGGATAAGCATGGGTTAGCAAAATAATCCCCTTTCTTTTCATGATAGGGCATCATAAACATGTTCTCCTCGATGGGATAAATGATATTGATGCTTTGGTTTCATAAAAAAACTTCTCTTTTCGCCATTTTCAGAATTTTAGTTTGTCTTTCAATTGGGACAAACATGGATTCATGCAATAATCTCCTTTCTTTTCAAGATTAGGCATCGTGAACACATTCTCCTATTGGGAAAAAATGATATTGATGCTTTGGTTTTAGAAGAAAAACTTCTCTTTCCACCATTTTGACAATTGAAGTTTGTCTTTCTATTAGGATAAACCTAGATTCACATAATAATCCTCTTTCTTTTCATGATTGGGCACCATAAACACATTCTCCTGGTTGGAATTAAGGATATTGAAGCTTTGGTTTCATAAGAAAAACTTCTCTTATTAGCAATTTTGGAATTGAAGTGTGTCTTTCAATTAGGATAAACATGGATTCACATAATAATCTTCTTTCTTTTCATGATTGGGCATCATAAACACATTCTCCTCGTTGGGCTAATGATATTGATGCTTCGGTTTCATAAGAAAAACATCTATTATTACCCTTTTTAGAATTGAAGTTCATCTTTCAATAGGGATAAACATGGACTCACATTATAATCTCCTTTCTTTTCATGATTGGGCACCATAAACATTTTCTCCTCGCTGGGATTAATGATATTAACGCTTCGGTGTCATAGGAAAAACTTCTCTTATAAGCATTTTTAGAATTGAAGTTTGTCTTTCAATTACGATAAACATGGATTCACATAAGAATCTCCTTTCTTTTCATGATTGGGCATCATAAACACATTCTCCTCGATAGGATAAATGATATTGATGCTTTGGTTTCGTATGAAAAACTTCTCTTTCTACTATTTTTATAATAAAACTTCATCTTTCTATTAGGATAAACTTAGATTCACATAATAATATCATTTCTTTTCATGATTGGGCATCATAAACATATTATTATCATTGGGATATATGATATTGATGCTTTGGTTTCATAAGAAAAACTTCTCTCATTACCATTTTTAGAATTGAAGCTCATCTTTTTAGTGGGATAAACATGGATTACCAAAATAATCCCCCTTATTTTCATGATTGGGCATCATAAACACGTTCTCCTTTATAGGTTAAATGATATTGATGCTTAGGTTTCATAAGAAAAACATCTCTTTCTGCCATTTTAAGAATTGGTGTTCGTCTTTCTATTAGGACAAACATGGATTCACATAATAATCTCCTTCATTTTCATGATTGGGCATCATAAACGCACTCTCCTAGTTGGGATAAATGATATTGATGCTTTGGTTTCATAAGAAAAACTTCTCTTATTACCAGTTTTAGAATTGTAAGTTCATCTTTCAATTGGGATAAACGTGGATTCACATAATAATCTTCTTTCTTTTCATGATTGGGCGTCATAAACACGTTCTCCTTGATGGGATAAATGATATTGATGCTTTGGTTTCATAAGAAAAGCTACTCTTTTTGCCATTTTTAGAATTGAAGTTCGTCTATCAATTGGGATAAACATGGATTCACACAATAATCTCTTTTCTTTTCAAGATTGAGCATCATGAACACATTCTTCTATTGGGAAAAATGATATTCATGCTTTGCTTTCAGAAGAAAAACTTCTCTTTCAACCATTTTTATAATAGAAGTCCGTCTTTCTATTCGAATAAACCTAGATTCACATAATAATCTCATTTCTTTTCATGATTGGGCCTCATAAACATATTCTCATCGTTGGGATATATGATATTGATGCTTTGGTTTCATAAGAAAAACCTCTCTTATTACCATTTATAGAATTAAAGCTCATCTTTTAATTAGGATAAGCATGGGTTAGCAAAGTAATCTCCTTTCTATTCATGATTGGGCATCATAAACATATTCTCCTCGATGGGATAAATGATATTGATGCTTTGGTTTCATAAGAAAAACTTCTCTTTTTGCCATTTATAGAATTTAAGTTCATCTTTCAATTGGGATAAACATGGATTCACGTAATAATCTTCTATCTTTTCAAGATTGGGCATCATGAACACATTCTACTATTAGAAAAAATGATATTGATGCTTTGGTTTCAGAAGAAAAAACTTCTCTTTCCATCATTTTTACAATTGAAGTTCATCTTTCTATTGGGATAAACCAATATTCACATAATAATCTTCTTTCTTTTCATGATTGGGCACTGTAAACATATTCTCCTGGTTCGAATTAAGGATATTAAAGCTTTGGTTTTATAAGAAAAACCTCTCTGATTGCCACTTTTAGAATTAAAGTGTGTCTTTCAATTGGGATAAACATGGATTCACGTAATAATCTCCTTTCTTTTCATGATTGGGCATCATAAACACATTTCCTCGTTGGGTTAATGATATTGATGCTTCGGCTTCATAAGAAAAACATTTATTATTACCCTTTTTAGAATTGAAGTTCATTTTTCAACAGGGATAAACATGGATTCACATTATAATCCCTTTTCTTTTCATCATTGGGCACTATAAACATTTTCTCCTCACTAGGATTAATCATATTGACGCTTCGGTGTCGTAGGAAAAACTTCTCCTATTAACATTTATAGAATTGAAGTTCGTCTTTCAATTACGATAAACATGGATTCACATAAGAATCTCCTTTCCTTTCATGATTGGGCATCATAAACACATTCTCCTCGATGGGATAAATGATATTGATGCTTTGGTTTCGTATGAAAAACTTTTCTTTCTACCATTTTTATAATAGAAGTTCATCTTTCTATTAGGATAAACTTAGATTCACATAATAATATCCTTTCTTTTCATGATTGGGCGTCATAAACATATTCTT
>JBBYHO010366800.1:17026-27694 GCA_038382025.1 Adansonia gregorii
TGGTTAAAGCAGCAGAGATAGCCTGAATTCCCATCTTTTTCTTATTATTAATTAGCAAGAAATGAGTGAAAATGAAAGGTTTTAATTTTGGTATAAGTAAGGATGATTTTTCAGAGTGTACAGTGGCCGGAAGTTAATGTTTGGGGCTATTTTTGGATGCTGAGTGAAGGGCCATGAGATTCTTTTTTTTTACATGTGAATGAGTTGGGAGAGCTGAAATAGGCTGGAAAAAACTTTTTTTTTTGGCTAAGATATTAATGGCCTATTTATACTAGCACATTGGAGTTGAATTAGAGGTGTTTTTGGTCATTTCACAAGGGGACAAAGTTATGACTAATGGTTATAAGGTGGCTATAAAAAGCAATTTACTGCTAATGTGATGGATATAGGGTGGTTGGTCTAATTACTAAAATCAGATACAAGTAGGGTAGCTGATAGGTATCTTTATCAACAAACAAGGGAAGTGTAGGGTGATCATATGACATTAACCCTTTATGATCTAACTTAAACTTTAAAAAAAGTTTTGATTAATTCACAAGTCCAAATTCATAATCTGATATGGGTTTTGATCTTTTCTAATGCAAAAATGAGTTAAGATCGAGCTTTGGATCAATGGTGGACAAGTTAAAATTGCCTTGATCATGGAAAATGGCATGCATTGAAGAATGTATCGATACATTTGGTCTAAAAAACTAGAATGTATTGATACAATGAAAATTGTATCCATACAATGATCATTGTATCGATACTATGAAACATTGTATCCGTATAAGGAAATATTATATTTCATAGCATCGATACAAGAAAATATATTATGGATACATGTTGATATGTATCGATACATCTACTTTACAGAATGTAAGTTTTGGTTCTAACATGGCCTAGTATACACAAACTTATGTATCGATACATTTACACAATACCAATGGGAACATTTAAAATTTTTTGGTCGTTGAAGCATTATATCGATACATGAAAACCATGTATCGATACATTTAGGAAAAATTATAAATTTTCCTATCTTTTGTCCTCAAACACCTGAAACTACATCCTTTGATGCCACATCCTTTCCTTGCATTTCTTTAATATGATCCATAGGCATTCTTGACCTCCTCAAAAATACTTTTTCGTTGAGCAACGGCTTGCTAAAAATTAGCCCAAACAAAATAAGTTATCTATAATATGTAATAGTGGATGGCTATATGTTAGGACTCGTGTTTTTTGGTTGCAGGTGTGGCATTGCCAGAAAACGTACATGCGCTAGATAAGGGGCTAGCAAGAGAAGTTCAATCAACAGATAATGAGGATTATGGAGCTAGATGGCAAGTTTGAGAAGTCCAAGGAAGTGAACGCTAAGCTGAGGCTTCTTTGAAGGAAAAAAAGGCTCGTTAACGAGATCTTCGAGCTATTGTTAAAGGTAAAAAGGCAGAGGCAACAGTTGTTGATTTTGTAAAGCTTTTAGAAAGTCATGATGGTAGACTTGGTGGTTGCAAGGGCAAGGATTAATGAGTTAAAGGCTTAACTTAGTGAAGTGCTAACTTATCACCAAGCATAAGTAAAGAGCCAATAGGAACAAATGTTTGACAAACTATTTGCCATTGTGGATGCATACAGGCGAAGTGCTTTTTAGAGGGTACAATTACTACGAGGTCCTTTTGATTTAAGAGTGATCGACTTGAAGAGATTGTGCTCACCTCCAAAAGATTTACCGATGCCCAGTTAGCAAGAGGTAGAGGAAGGGCTAGCAAGAAATGCGATTTTTATCATAAGTTCCTAAAAAGACTAAGGTTGATGGAAGATTCGGTGATGAGGGTGATGAGCAAGTTAAACAAGTTACCTCTACTACAGGAAAGAACTGATGAATATATATATGTATATATACATTTTTTTCATATGGATAGGTTTACTAAATAAAATGTTTTATTTGTTTTATTTCATGTTATTGACCAATGTACTTACTTTCATATGTTGTCTCTTGTGGACATATGAAAAAGACCACGAGTGATTTAGTGTCACTAAAGAGGTGTTAAAGGTCATTTGGACGACCTGCAAGGCACTTTTGAATATTTAAGAAGAGGCCATAGTGGTCATTTTGGTTGCTCGATAGGTGACTTAGAGTTAGGTTGTGTTAGAAAAGAGTAGCCTTAGTGGCCAGTAGCCTTAGTGGCCAATGAGTGACTTGGTGTCACATTTTTTGAAAGAGAAGCCTTGGTGGCCAACGAACGACTTGAGATTATGCAGTATATGTGAGAGAGTGGTGGTTTAAGAGACAATTTCATTTGCAAAAGGCTTTTATAGATAGTATTTCTTCAAGTGAATAGCATTCTAGGAGTTAGGAATTACGTTGCCATTCATATTTATTAATTTGTATGCTCAGAATCTGATAACCTGAGGTATTTAGTATAGGCCTTCCTAATTTAAGGATAGTTTCTTTCATTCTTCAACTGGTTGACTCACCTCATAATTTCATAGGACTAGGATCACCAACTTGGAATTATCTATTGTCAAACAGCTGGTTGTAATATCTAGAAACTTATGCTGTGAGAACCACCATTTTGACAGCAACATGCTCTTTGGCTTCCTCCAATAGGTCTAGGTTCACCCTTAGGTGTTTATCATTTAGCTAGTCATTTACATTTCTTGTCTAAATGTTGTTAATTCTGATTTCAGTAGGGATGATTACCTCAATGCCATAGGCAACACTAAAAGAAGTTATCATAGTGGCCTGATTCTCTATCATTCTGATTGCCCAAAGAATACCCAGCATTTTTTTGGCCCATGCTCTCTTCGTATCGTCCAGCTTCTTTTTTAGTAGGTGCACGATGTCTGTGTTCATAGATTTTACTTGGCCATTAGATGGAAGGTGAGGTACTGCGGTGTAGACCAGGTTAATACAGAACTTGGTCCAGAAATCTTTTAGCTTATCTACTAAAAACTATTTTCCATTGTCTGCTATAAGCATGTTAGGTATTCGAAATCTGTAAAGGATGTATTTCCAAATGAAATTTTGTATGGATCTATCGATGGTGGTTGTGATAGGTTTTGCTTTTACCCACTTGATAAAGTAGTCATATACAACAATCAAGAATTTTTGTTATAATGTCGCCAATGGGAATGGGCCCAAAATGTCAATTCTCTAAACGCAGAATGGCTATGCTGAAGACTTGCTTTAGCTCTTTTGTAGGTTAGAAGGAATGTTGGTGAATCATTGACACTTATCATATTCTTTAACGAAGTTGGTTGCATTTGTTTTTCATGATAGGCCAAAAAAAACCTTATCTAAGAGCTTTGAGTACCAAGGCACTTCCCTTCAAGTGTTTGCCACAAAAGCCTTCATGAATTCCCTTAAGACGTAGTTTGCTTCCTAAGAGGCTAGACATCTAAGCAAAAGAAAGGTGAAAGACTTTTTATAAAAAATGTTATTGATGATTGTGTATCTTATGGCCCTTTTTCCTAAGCATCTCCAAAGCAAGGGATCAGCAGGCGCTGTATTATCTCTAAGGAAAAAAATAATAGGGGTTATCCAATTTTCTTTATCTTTAGTTGTTATTTCGTGTATGTACCTATCGTAGCTTACTGCTAGAATGCACTTGAGTAGAACTTTGCCCCTACCAGAAAGTTCCATGCTGCTTGCCATTTTAGACAATGAGTCAGCTTGGGTTTTTTTTTTAAATTCATTCAATGGTTATATGGTCGAAAGTTCTGGATAGCCCTATGATTATGCCGTGTATTTAGCTAGTAGCTCATATTTGACTTCGTACACTTTATTGACTTGGTTGGCCACTAACTATGAATCTGTATGATAAGGCAGTTAACTCTAGTGCTTTATCCTTGATCTTGTTGTTTGAGGTTGTAAAGTGGAATGACAGATCATACTGCTACTTTTAATTTTATAGGTCAAGTAATAAGACGTCTACTCCCAACCTATCTTTTTTGGATGATTTGTCATAAAACATGGTTTAAACTTTAGTTTAGTCATTATCTAAAAGGTGCGCTTCTGGTCTTATAGTTGCAAGACTAGGTTGGGTAAGGGCTAAGGTGCCTTCAGCTGGCGGTGCCTCTTTAGATATTGTGAATGAGCATTCAGCTATGAAGTTGGCTAGGGCTTGAGCTTTGATAACCTTTATGTGGGTGTAATTTAAGTTCTATTCATTGAGATTAATGCTCTACCAAATCATCCATCCGGCTGAGTCAATCTTTAAGAAAACTTCTTTAAGTGGTTGATCCATAAGAATGGTAAAGGGATATGCCTGAAAATACTGTCTAAGCTTTTTGGCGACCACTATTAGAGCGTATACCAACTTTTTGATCCAAGGGTACCTAACTTCACCAGCTTGGAGTGATCTGCTAACATAATGGACAGGATACTGTCTTTTGGCTTTTTCATTAACCAAAATGGTGACAATGGTTTCGTCTGAAGCTACTAGATATATGTATAGCTATTTGCCTTGCTTGAGGCTGGCTAGTCAAGGTAAACATAGATACTTCTTCAGGTTGTCAAAGGATCGCTAGCACTCCTCCGTCCATTTGTACTTGGTTGCTTCCTTGAGTAACTTAAAAAAGGGTAAAAATTTATCAACAAATTTAAAAATAAAACGGTTCAGTATGGCTACTCAATTTGTTAAGCGCTACACCTCTTTATTTGATTTTGGCAAGCTCATTTGGAGTATGGTGCTATTTTTTGGGGTTCGCTTCAATCTCGCAAAAGGATACTATGAAATCTAAGAACTTGCTGACAGCAACCTAAGCACATATTTCAATGTGTTAAACTTCATATTATGCTTTATAAGTATTTAAAAAGTCTCTATTAGATTGCCAGTGTATTGTTAAAGGGAAGAACTCTTAACCAACATATCATCCATGAAAATTTCCATGGATCGCCCTACTTGAGACTTGAAATCTAGTTAACCAGTTGTTGGTATATAGCTCAAATGTTTTTCAGGCTGAATGGCATGACCTAGTAACAGAAAATGCCATCTTCAATGATGAATGTTATTTTTCTTAATCCGCGGGGTCCATTTTCACCTGGCTGTAATTAAAGAAAGCATCCATTCAAAAACTTATGGCTGACAAAGGCATTAACCAGGCGATTGATAGCTGGATATGGGTAGTTGTCCTTAGGGTAAGCTTTATTGAGGTCTGTGAAGTTAATACACATCCTCTATTTCCCTGTCACCTTTTTAACCATGATAAAATTTGCTAATCATTCTAGGTATTTGACTTCGTGAATGTAATTTATACCTAAGTACTTGTCTAGCTTTTCACGGATGGCCGTATGATGTTTTAGAGCGAAGTGGCACTTTTTTGTTTGATCGTGTTATTTTTGGATTAACATGAAGTGAATGCAAGATGACTACCGTATCTATTCCCAACATATTAGCTACTAAATAGGCAAAGACATCAGCATTATTATGGAGAAGTTTTGTTAAAAGGCTCTTTTTTTGTGGGCTAAGTAAAGCACCTATACTAGTAGACAATTTAGGATCTAACTCATACAGGGCTATTTTCTTTGTTTCTTCAGTTGGCTAAGTTTTGTAATAGTCAAATCTGTCTCTGATATCTAGACTTTCAAGCATAAGAGCCTACGTCTGAGTTGGCATGATTACATTTATGGCTAATTATGTCGTATCATTTTATTAAACTTATTTAGCCGATCCCTTTTAGTATAGGAAACTTTACTCTAAGGTAGTATATTACAACGAACATGTTAGTTTTATTCATTAAAGGCATTCACAATATGACATTGTAGGCGAAAGGTTGATCTACTACAAAAAATTCAACTATAGTGGTTATTGTGTGCTCACCATCACCCAAAGTAATAGTCAATTTAACTGTCCCTTTGACAGGGACTGGTTAGTTAACGAACCCATAAATCAAGATTGATGACATTAAGTCACCATGTTTGAATCCTATCTAGTGAAATGCATCCCACTATAAAACCTCAACCATGCTACCATTGTCGATTAGGATTCAAGTGACTTGATAATTGCTTATGGTGATAAAGACAAGGATCAGTTCAATTTTGTTATCTCACAAAAAAATGGGAATATGCCTCAATGAAGGCAACTTCCCAAGTATGTTGCTTTAAAACTTGGAAGCTATATCTACGGCATCACACTTCGCAAGCGGGATTTTCACTTTGATTTGCTGGTAGCCCATTCCTCTATTATGCTTACGATTATGTTGATAACCCTTATGACCGATTACTTGTTTGCCATAGTATTCTGCTACTTACTAGCAATCATGCTCTATTTTTTACGTTGGCCTTTTTTTTCATGAATTATGTGATCGCTTCTTTCCTTACTAGTGATTTTATCACATTTCCTAGGCTAATGTAATCTTCCATGACATGACCTATGTCATTATGAAAGTTGTAAGTCTTCTCGGGGCCTTACTTCTTTTAGTCACCTTTCATCGATGGAGGTATTTTGATTAAGCCATCTTTCATGGTGGTATTGAGGATGTAGGATCTGGAAACAATAAAGGGAATGTATGATTCTTATTTTCTATAAGATAGGGTCCATGCCTATTTTCTGCTAGGCTGTGGGTTATTTTATGGTTGGTTTGTTTGGTGTCTTTTGGTTACCTGAGACTGTAATAATTAGTTTGTCTATTGGTTTTGCCATTCTGATTGCTTTTTTGGTTTTTTTTTTTCCTATTGCTTAGATTTTCTGCTAACAATTCTAAGCTCTTCAGCTTAGGCATATTTTTACACTTTCTTGTAAAACTGGTATAATTTGGTCAGCTGAAAATCGATAAGTGCATATGTTAAATATTTGTGTCATATACTCGCTGTGAAGGCCTAGATGGCCCATTCATCATGAGATCGTGCACCTCCAAGGTGGTAATTTTAAAATGCTTCAGGTAATCTCATATGGTTTCTTCGTGGTTCTGTTTAACTACTATTAAGCTAGCGAAAGTCCTGGCTACTATCCTTCAACTACTAAAGTAGGCAAAAAAGTTACTACTTAGCTGATCAAAGTTGGTGATAGAGCTTGGGTTAAAGGAGTATCACCACGTATGTGTTGGGCTGCGAAGTGTCACTAGAAAGATATGGCATCGCATTACATTCAGGACATCACGTAGCTTATGGAATGCTCTAAAATGATTTAGTGGTCTGCTGGGTCAGTCTTTTTGTCATATGCATTCGAAGAAAGCTTAACTTTTTTGGGTATAAGGACTAGCCATATGGTGATCGACAAAGGGATATGCTTATCATCAAGCCATTACCAATTGTCTTTATGAGGTTGCTTGAGGCTTCTAACTTTTTGCTTAAAGGCAACTACTTATTCAGCAAGGTCCAAGTGCTGTTGTCGCAAAGGTAGGTCATTAGTTTGGCTAAAATGTCCAGAAGGTGGTTTGCACTAAGCTAGCATCAAGCAAGAACTTTTCTTGATAAATTGACAGATAGAATTTTCTGGTGGGATAGGCCTATCTACTTGTTGTTAGTTTGGTTGGTTTTCTATTAGTTGAGTCAGATGATCAAGTGTAGTTTGGCAATTGGTTTAAGAGTTAACAAGTTGGGTGAATTGTAACTAAGATTGCTATATGGCAATGAGTTGGTTTGCTATTGCTTGGGGTTTGGCTTGATAGTGGTCATGGTAGTCAAGGTGTCCTACTAATGATGAGAGGGCAGATGGGATGATACTATACATCTACAACGATGTGTGAGTGTAAAAGGGATTGAACGGGTCAGTAGAGGTAGTGGGCAGCTGTGCTACAAGGATATCATTAAACATATCAAGGGTGTTGGTAGTACTGGATACAGGGATAGCCTCAACCGCATTGCTTAAGCCTCCTAGTTGGCCATGGTTAGAAGTATTGGAAGCCATTGATAAGAGTAAGCCTAATAGGTTCTAGTAATAGGCAAGAGGTAATTGTGTTAACCAAGAAGGCATGGGTATAAGTATCTAAGGGTTTGAGGAGGTTGGTCATGAGCTTAAGATTATAGGGGTAGGGTGGTTTATGGTTTAGATTACCATTTTCGGTAATAGTGAACAAACTTGTGGGGTAGCATGAGCATGTTGGTTAGCCATGGTTTTTGTTAGTTTCCTATAGATGGCGCCAGTTGTTGAGGTATCCTTTAAAGGGGATGGAAGTAAGAACGAAGATACGACCTGCAACACTAAAAAAGGTTAGAGGGGTGTCAAAGTTAAGACTCTAGGGCATTCTCCGATAGTTACATTAGTTCTAGAGCTAAAAAATGAGAGGTAAATAGCCAAAGAGGTGAAAAAAGAAGAAGTGTCTTTACCTAGGGTTTCTCTAACCCTTTTACAAGTTCTGTTTGGGGGAAATGCTATCATATGATGTTATTGGAATACGACTAGCACTAGGCTAGCTATCAGGCTATTACATCTTGTAGTCAAATTTGTTAGTAGGACAACAATAGCCACTCGAAAGGGGCATCTGAACAGGGATCAGGCTATCTAAGTGGTAATGTGATCCAGCCAACGTAAGACATTGTAAAGGATGCTCCAAAAAATAACATAGATAATGCTCCAAAGGACTTCTGAGTGCCGAATAGACCTCTTACATGATCTCAAGCTAAACAACTACAAAAAGATATACAAGGACTAATCAAGAAGCTATTCATACAAAAAGCTAAAGATGGAGATGGCGTGGACTTAGAATTTAGAGCGGAAGTAGGCTTCATTCAACCATACTCAGTTAACTTGCTTTGGGCTTATGAGTAAGTTATCTAGTGATTTGGGCCAAATGTTGATATTTAGGCTTATCCTTTGTTTACTTATGGGCCAAACCTTTATAATAAGTGGCACATGCCTGTCACATGTTATTTTAATAATTTTAAGCATCTATATTAACAGCCCATACTTTAGGACACTAGTTATTAGGCATGGGGCTTTGTCTTGACATTTTAATTGGCCATATAAAGGCCTAGACAAGTTTCACTTGTTAGGATGTCTTAGGTTTTTGTCTTTTGGCTATAAATAGTCTATTGCAATTGTAAGATTGTTTTTTAGTTTTTCTTTGGATGATTAATACAAGTACTCTTCTTGGTGAGGCAAATTTCTTTGAGTTCTTCTTTAGACTCTAGCAAAACTTATCAAGGTTAGTTTAAACTTGTGGCATTTAACATTTGATATTCTTGGTTTGCAATTAATACTAAAGCATTGGGTTAAGTTTTCAATTCCCTTGGTATTCTTAGTTTGTGTTTTCTACTTAAATTGTCGAGTCAAGAATCCTATTTTTGTTTCTTATTATTTTTTTGGGTTTTTAGTCTTTGATCCAAATTGTTATTCTGGGATTTTAAGACATCGCTCTTAGGGTTTCCACATTATTTGGCATCAGAGCTTCGTTTCAGATCAAATGATTTATCTCTTATTTCTTTTATCAAGTTGTTCTTATCTTGATTACATCTTACTTTGTTACTAATCATTAGTTTACTATTTAAAAAAAGGGAAAAGAAAAGAAAAAAAGATAAAAGTAAAAAAAAGGTTGGATGCACCAGCAAAGAGGCAATTTATGCTTTGAAAATTTGGAGAGCTTAATCTGATTTTACCCCTTTAGGTTGACCAAATTTTGTTCTTTCATTTTCTAGTATCTTGGTAGTATCCCATTTTTTTCCTTCCAATCAATTCTCTGATTTTGTTACCTTTGTTGTATTCTTTATACTTTCCTTTTTTCTCTCTGAAATTAATTGATATTTCAGATTAATCAAATTCTATACTTTCATTTTTTGATATCTTGGTAATTTTCTTTATAATCTTTTTCATATCAATTAATTGATTGATTGACCTTTTCCTAATTTTTAGTGTTTGTAGTTTCAATCATTCCTACACCCAATCACCATAATTTACAGAACCTTCATTATTTTGTTTCCTCTTTTATTTCTTTCCATTGGGTTTTTAAGTCATACGTATAAATTGAATCAAACCCTATCTTTTTCTATTTACTTTAATTTCCTTAGTCAATTTTTCGTTTTCATGTGTCTCTCTTTCCTTTGTTGGCCTTCATATGCAAATTTAGGAGTTATCAGTAGTTTAAATTGCTTCAAATTAGATTTAGCTTCTGATTGCTTTGTTGTGAGTCTTAAAGAACAAAAAAAATTCTAAAGTGGTAAAAAGCATGAAAGAGCGAGATCATTAAAGTAAGACAAAGCCAAATTGAGTGAAAACATAGTGTAAAACCTAAATTGAGGATAAACATGCAAATGAGTGATTCATATGAGGTCTTAACCAATTTTTATTATTGCAAGTATGAATTTAGCAAGAAAAGGCATGAAAGCATCCAAACAAGATGGTAGTAGCAGTGAAAAATAAGAAACGAGCCAAAACTTGCTTTCACTCTTTGAGCCATGCAATAACAGTTTGAAAGAATGAAACTTATCTTTGGAAATCTTCAAGAAAGAATGGACTAACAAAAAGCTATAATTGCAAGGATAAGAAGAAAGCAACCAAATGAAATGAAGAGGAATAGACTAAATATCCAACCTTTGGGAGAAGATGAGCTAGTGGATGAAGAGGAAGATAAAAGTGAGGTAAAGTACATTAATGCTAGAAGATTTGCACAAAGAGGAGCTAGGTAAGATGCTAGCCTAGAAGAGAACGTAGGAATCATGATGGTATGGATCAAATATTGGTAGCATTAAAATGAAGATTCCTCTATTATGGGGTAAAAATGATATTGATTTGTATTTAGAATGGGAAC
>JBBYHO010366911.1:0-27693 GCA_038382025.1 Adansonia gregorii
AAACCCATATCAAATTATGAATTTGGACTTTTGAATTAATCAAAACATTTTTTTTGAAGTCTAAATTGGATCAACAATGGTCAATATCACATGATCACCCTACTCCCTAGTTTGTTGGCCAATATCACCATCAGTCACCCTATTTGCTAAAAAATCATTTTTGCACTTAAGCCAGCCACCCTATGCCCATCACATTGGCAGCAAGTTGCTCCCTATAGCCACCTTATAGCCACCATGCTGACATCACTTTGTCCCCTTTGAGAAATGGCCAAAAACACCTCCAATTTAGCTCCAAAAGGCTAGTATAAATGGAACACTTCTATCTCAGCTGAAGGAGGTTAGATTCCAGCTTGTTTCAGCTTCCAAAAACACATTCACACATCAAAAAAACCAAATCCTATAGCTCTTCACCCACTAGCCAAAACCATCCCTAAAACACTTACTTTCAACCTCTACGCACTCTAAAAATCACCTTCATCCATACCAGAACCAAAACCTCATTGTTTTTCTCTTTTTCTTGCTTATTTACAACAAGGAAAAGAGGGAAATTCAAGCCATCTCTGTTGCTCCAACTATTTGGCCAAAGTTAAAGTTTTATTGGTATAACTTCTTACTCTATCACTTACATTTTTTGTTTTTCAGTGCCTTCATCATTTTAGTGAGCTCTCCATGTTTCCATCACCCTCTTAGGATTATCATGCATTATTGTGACATTTGATTGTGATAGTTTAAGATTTGGATGCCTTAATGCCCCTTTTATGTGCCAAATGCCTTATTTCATCCTCATTAGTTTGATATCTCTTGCTCATGCATTTTATGCCATGTTCATGTATCTTGTTATCCTTAATCCATATATGAATCATTAGCCTAACACATTTCAAGCACATTTACACATTAACTTGCATGAATCATTGCCATTTTCAACATCCATAACATTTTCTTGTTAAAGTGCATAACACTTTTTTTGTCTAGGCCATTAGTAAAGTTAGCATCCACATTCATGTTATGTGCCATCCCTTTGTATGTTTGTTGTCAAAATGCATGTTTGATCACTGATAAAAACTGATTTTCAAAACCCCCCAAGCCAACCATATTAACCTCAACTAATGAGGATTAGCATGGACTTAGCATTTTCCTTAAAGCTAGCAAAATATCTTGGGGAAAATTAAGTTTTTCAGATATGGAATCTTGGTTAAACAAGGTTAAATCTTCTAATTTTGAAATGAAAATGGTCTTACAACTATTCCTTAAATGTTTATGCCTTTTTCTTGAGTTAAAACCTTGAGTGGTATGATCAATGGTTCATCGCCCTAAACTACTCCAGGGCTATGCAAATAAGCTTGTGATGCTCATGCCACTCTTTCCCTTCAATCATAGACATTTAAATGTCAATGACTCGAGTCTGGACTCGTAGACATAAAAAAATAAAAGATATCCCCTACTTTGCTTTTTCCCTCTACTAGCAGCACAATTGTTGCAAATTGAAAAGTCACTTTAAAATTCTACACAATTTTTCATGAATTTTTTGATATTTTTCTTTCAAAGCATGTTAAATTATCTTTAAAACAATGTCTTATTCACCCCCAGATCATTTCGGATGAGAGAGTTATGATTTTTCAAGTTTAAACTATTTGGAACCTCTAGAATCCGAACATGTATTCTGGTTGGGCCGTTCAGGCCCACTAAATGATTGTTCTAAATTTTTCAAATATTTTCCTAAAAGGTTCATGAAATTTCCTTTTCTGAAAGGTATTGTTTGCAATTTTTTGATACCAAATGAGTCCAGGGTGATATTTTAAATTTTGACACACCTTGTCCCTTATATGCTCTGCCAGTAGCACTATCAATCCAAACTTGAAAATTTATTTCCCTAGAAAGTGACTTGTTGGGGTAATGAAATATTTTTAGGATGACCTTTATCGAGTTACCTTTCTAACGATGACCTGTCCACCTTTTAAATCCTTTGAACCAATTAAGAATAAATTTGGGAAACAAGATAGCACGATGTTGTCCCTTATTTTTGACTTTGGTCAAAATTGAGTTGTTTTCCTGATTTTTGTCTCGAGACATTTGAATGTCTCTATGTCAACCCGATTAGACTCGAGAATATGCTTTGGCCTCCCATAGGCTCGTATCAAGGCACAAACACATTTTACATCTTTCCCATCCTCATTCACAACATTTTTTTACCAAAAGTTGTTGAAAGGCTCACACATTCCCTAAATCACAAGGTTTTGTCAACTTAATTTTTCTCCAACTCGACTTCTTTAAAGAAGTGTCAAATAGGCCACTTTCGGGGACACTCCAACCTCAACCTTACAAGAGGACACTCTAACCCCGCTCTTCAAATTTGTCAAGATTTAAAAATATTCCTTTGTCAAAAATTATTTGTCATCCATGGGAATACTCTAACCCTGACCTTCTGAGGGGATACTCTAACCCTATTTTTCATGATTGTCAAGATTTAAAAATATTCCTTTGTCAAAAATTATTTGTTATCCATAGGGATACTCCAACCCCACCTTTCCAAAGGGATACTCTAACCCAATCTTTTAACTATAGTTAATTTTCTCTTTCTCAGACTTTCATGAATATGTCAAATAAACCTCGTTTAATCAAGGAACCTGGATGCATCTCGAAAATTATCGATTCGGTTATTCCCAAATAATCAATACCAATTGTGAGATAAATTCCAATAGTCCATTCCTTTTCTTTATCATTGTATTGAATAATCTATGTTATGTTACTTCATTTATTATCTTACTAACATGATTTTTTTGTGAGGATTATTTGCATTCATGTTTTCCAATCATTTCAAATAAAACTAAAGGTAATGTGCCACATGGGTATTTCTCTGGTGCGCAAAGTGAAACATTCCATTTTCAAAGTAAAATCCAGAAGTCATTTTTATCAAAAATCTCTATATTCCCCATCTTTTCGGGGTGTATATGAGATTATATACTTTTCATCAAAACCTGGATTTGTATTTTTATAAGATTCATGCATTAGAAGAAAGTTATATTGAAATAGTGACAAGTTTAGATTGAAAGAATCAAAACTGAGATAAGACATAGCTAGTAAGGTATCGATTTCAGGCATCGCAAAGAGGTTCGTACCTTATTGCGAGTAATCAATTCCTGAACTCAAACGATGAATCTTTGCATTATGTAGACCACAAGATTGATATTTTGAGTTTCATAACTTAAAACATAGGTTTCAATAGGCATCCGATCATGCCTACCCTGAAATGATCTGGTGATGATTCCAAGCGTTGACCATCTCGTGATGGTCATCCAAGGGTAATAAGATGAGTGATTCATCTTATGGTCCCCCCATACTATGTCATAAGTCAAGAATTTGTCCTTTCTCATTCTCATCACGTCGTGAAGGAAAAATCTTGATCAAGAAGACATTCCAAGTTAGAAAAATATTTTAAGTCGTACGCACTCATAGATTCGCAAGGATCCACCCCGGGGTATGTTACGATAATATGGGAAAAGATAACATTCTAAGGTAAGTAGTCTAGATTGGTAGTTTATAGTCTATGGGATTAATGTGAGCAACTAACTTATGTTAAGACTATTATGTCGTCTAGATCTAATTAAGGTGATGGCTTGTCTTAGCTATCCAAAGTAGGCCAACTTTTTAATAGAGACATAAATGTATTGCCAAGAGGTGGTGATATATTGGGTTGAAGCAAAGAGTGATAAATTCATTAATAAGTCTAATTATAAGATTATGTATTGTGTAATTACCTTAATACTGAGTAAATAATTAACCTCATGTGTATAATTAGTATAGTTTGACATTACAAAGGCTAAAATGTCTCGATGTAGTAAGCAACTAGGCTATTCGTTAGGTACATGACTTATAATTGATGAGAGCTTTACTTATAGATATGGAATCATAACTTCTATAGAGAGTTAAGATTATACTATTAAAAGGCATTGTAAAGGATAGTGAAAATGGATAAGGCCTCGATCATTTGCTTGTCAAATGATAAATTATTTACATATGGTAAACAATCATTTTCATATAGAAAGTATAATGGAACTCTTAGATAAGGTGATCTAGTAGGTAAAACGAACTTCAACCTTAAGTTGATCACAGATATCATATGAGGGTATTGCACATATGACAAGCTCATCTAACTGAAAGGCTATTTATAAAGCTTACATAATACGGTATATAATTAAAAGCACAGTTTTAGATCTTTAGTGGTATGATTCTGAGATTAATAATTATGTGATTAATTATTCAGGATAGAATAAATAATATAAAGATTCTTTGAAGCCTAATTTTATATATCAAATTGCTCGTTTCACTAGCTTAACATAATTCCTTAATGGATGGTTATTGATTAGAAAACCCAAAATCGAATGATTTTCAATATGGTGAAGTGGTGTGCCAGATACACTCCTCTTAAGGGAGTAGGTGTTTTCTTTAGTAAATAAATAAAAGATAATTTTTGATGTTATTTACTTAGAATATATATTTAATTTGTTTAAATATTTATTTAGACAAGAATTAATGATTTAAATTAATTATATTTATCTTATAGTAAATATAGAAACTAATTGAAATTAAAGAGCTAGGGAAATTAATTATCTATAAGATTAATTTAATATCTATAAAGTCTTGTTTAAATATTTATTCATATATTAAATATGAATAATATTCTAAATAAATTAAAAAATTAGTTTATTTATTTTTAATTTTTGATTAAAATTAATTATTTTACTATGTTTAATTTTATTTTGTTATTTAGTGCACAATTATTCTATTCAAAAAATTTGCCTTGATTTTATTTTGAATTAGAATTTGAGTTATGAAAAATTATCTAGCTAAATAAAATTAATAGTTTGATTTGAATTAATTAGTATTCAGATTAAACTTGCTAAACCTTTTAAAATAGAATTTATCCAAATAATTTATGGTTGTATTAAGGGTTGGCTAAATTTTAGTCATTCCTATATTACGGTTGGCGGAAACAAGGGCTTTAAGGAGTGGGTAAAAATAATTATTTCAATTAAAAATTAAAATTAAGGCAACCTTGTTATCTGATATAAATAAAAGGCATATGCCTAAGGTTTCATGTTAGACTTTGGTGCCATATTAAAAGGTTTTTAATCACAGTATCACGTGATTCTAAACCTATTGGCATAAGGTGGTCATTAAGGATAATCAAGCCATATGAATCTAGAGTTGATCCAGACAAAGAGTGCCCACACACTGCCATACAAGAATTAGAGAATAACGTAAAAAGCTAGTTGGTTGAAGTTTTCACATAGATATATGAAATTTTGGATGACATCTATGGATCTACAACTCAGGTACTTAATTATAATGGTTTTATTATATATAACAAAACGATCTAGCAAGATCCAATTTAAAAAATTTTTAAAATTCCTCTGCATAAACGTTGTTTTTCCTATAGGGCCACCTTTTGGGTATATTAGTAATGGGCTCAATTGACTCAATAGTCAAGCCTAACCTTGCCTAAGGTATATTTAAATACATTATTAATGCTTTTTGGCTAATAAAGGGTACAAAGAAAACCTAAGCACCATCTTCTTCTCTTTCTAAGGAGATATGATGTAACTTTTATCTTTCCTAAGATCTCTTTATCTTTCATGCTTTTTTTTGAGTGTTCTTGACTACAACAAAGATAGAAAAATAGTTTTCTAGCATTAAGAGATTAATTTTTTACAAAAGTTACGAAATTGGCCAAATTCCTAATTCTCTGCTTTTTTAAGCCTTTTTTATGTTGATTAGTATTTTTAAGTGATCTCAAAGTGTTTTCGATCATTGTGAAGGTAGAAAATTGATCTTCCATCTTAGTGGAATCAACAAAATCAAGAATTGTGATTTTTGTACTCATTTATTAGTATCTAAAAAAAATAGCTAATTCCCTACAAAGCTATTTTTCCTTGACTTTTTGATGTAAAAGGTAAGGGAAATCATTCTCAAATCACATCAGATATGTACCTATTAATGAGGTACCTTTTGGTTAAGGCTTGAGAAGCCTTATGGCTAATATAAAAGAATCACCAAACCTCATAAACACTCCAATAGGCATCTCTATGGATTACCATTAGAGGAAGAACATTTGGACTACTTTTGGTCTTAAAAAAGCATCAATCCATGGTGCATTTATGCAAAGATCAGCATGCTTAGAGGTATAGGTCTCTAAGCAGATATGATTTCTATCACATGTATATTTTAAATTGTAATCAGATCACTTGTGCATCTCTTCCTAAGATTATGAGAAAATACAGGTGTTTCTTTGTTTAATTCTGCTATGTGTGTTTAATTCTAATTAAATTTTTATGCCTATACCAATATGCATGAGCTCGTGATCTCTTTTTAGTGGTATAAGAACCTAAGGATTGGAAATCATACGTGATCTAACATGTCATTTAGTGGTGATAATCAACCTATTGGTTTATGTGTTGATTTAGTGATTTTTCAATTTTGGTAAAATTTTAAAATATTATTTTTCTTTAACTTTTTAAATCTAGACAACTAGCAATTTTTGGCTTTAATAATTCTCAAAATTGTTCAAATAATCAATTAAAATTGTTTTAATTAATTTGAATTAAGGTCCTAACACTTTTTTGCTTTTCTAGTTGTTTTAATGTTATTTCAATTCATTTCTTTAATTAAAAAATTAAAAAAATTATTTCTTTTCAATTTTTAAATTTCTAGAATGTTAATCTATGTTTATTATCAATATTACTCATTTTAAATTTTCTGTAATTAAATTGATATTAAAGTCACTTATTAGCATTTCAATGTTAATTGTTGCTAAGATGGCTTTGTTTTGGTATTTTGATGGTGCTGAAATTTTTAGCAGCTATTAGTGTGATTTTTTTCCTTGTTTTTCCACCTTGAAAAAGTCATGAAAATTTTCATAATACTTGCCAGAAAATTTAGGTTAAATTCAGAGTTGAAAACATTTTAGTTTAGGCCATATCGGGTGCACAAGGTGCAAGTGTTGATTGTGCCACCTTGTCTTTGTCCTTGTGACCTTGGCTCGGCATCCATGATAGCAAGATGTTGCTGCAATTTTGCTGTATTTTCAGAGGTTTAGTGGCAATAAGACAATAGTGTTTGAGTTAAATTAGGATGGATAAGATAGCCATGCATGGAGTAGACTCCTAGTTGGATTAGGACTCCTTGAGAAGTTGTGTTTCATTAAAACTCTTATTTATTATCGAACACCTAATTATCCAATTGTATTCATTTTCCTAAATTGTTTAAGATATGAATTGGATAATATAGGAAGCTTGTAACTAAAATTCAATTAAATTGTTTAGCTGAAATATATATTTAATTTAAATGATTAATCCTACTTGAAGTAGGATTTGTTCTAATATGATTAGAATAAATGTAATCATGTAAGAGAATTGTTTTCTTAATTAAATTAAATATTACTAAATAACTAAGACTTGAAAAATTGCAAACTACTTTCCTAAATGGTTTATGAAATATTACTTGTTATTTAGTTTGTCCAAATTTGGATAAAGTTGTTTGAAAGTTAGATAATGTCCTAGTTAAGATAAAAAAGCATAAAAGTTTGGTGTTCTTCAATTTAAAACATGTTTCCTAAAAGTTAGGAATTTAATTAAAAATGTTTTAATTAAAAAAACCAAAATTACTAAAAAAATTAATAAATCATCTTAAATTTTTTTGATAAGGTTTATGCAAATTAAACAAGATCACCAAGTGATATTAGCTATGTTTATTTTGTTTCATGAATTTTAAACAAGGATGACTATGGACTAGACTTTGTATGACTAGGTTATGGATGGCTAAATCTTTCTTTTGGTATTTTATTTTTTAAATAGAGTCTCTGAACCCTACCTTCTTTTTTAATTCTAGGTTGTAAATTCTTTTTTCACCAACTCCCCTTAAATGTAACTTGAGGTTTTTTACGAAAATATGTAACCATTACATACGACTTATAGAATGAGATTTAGGTTAAGATTAGAATTTATTTAAATCCAAGATGTAAGAAAATGGCATTAAGAAGAAAGGACTAAGGAGCTCATCATTAAGGCTTACTAAGATCTTGTATGATATCCATAGGAATTTGACCAAACCTAATGGCTCAAGGAAACTTGATAGATAAAGTCCATAATTATAGTAGATTTCATGTGTTATATTTATTTCGGGATTTATATTTATGTGATATATGATTGAATAAATGCTAAGCATACTTATCAAACAAAACAATAAGACCTTAGATGAATGATTAAAATTCTTTATAAAATATTAAGAATATGCTTAAACATGACAAGAAGCCTTCCATTAATTATAAGCATGGGGATTTATTAGTTTATCCCTGAGGTCTTTTCTACCCAAGCTACTTGAGTTAGAATTAATTGCTCTTACTTAACTGAACCTGTGTTGTCCGGATGCTAACAAACTTGATCCTATGGCATTAAAGGTTATCGTTAGGTGAAATGCATATGAAGTATTTAGGTAAAGAGTTACCACTTAACTAATCTATGAGTCACATAGAGATACAGTTGGTAAGCTAGGTTACCTATTAATTTAGTTCGTACATGGCTCGTTGGGCTATGCCAAAGGTTATGCAAGGATTAAAGTGGTCCTAGCTCATTAAAAAGATTCAAATGTTGAACTTCTTGAACTATAGTTAAGAGCTGTAATGTCAATAAAATAATAAGGACAATGTTAAAGTTGTAAAACCTTATGTAATGATTGAAACACGAATTATTAACTACAAAATGTTTTGATTCATAATGGATATAAACATAACATGACTAATAGACTAAAGCTAAGTAGCATACATGATGCTAATAAGCTTAATGGGTCAGACTCTATTGACTAAGCCAACATTGAGTGGCATATCCAAGAATGGCCTATTAAGTTAGGGGTAATCTATCAATTTTATATTGATGACCTTGGTCAAGCCATGTTGTAGTGATAACTAATATGATGCCTGAACTTTGAAAGAGCAAGTGGCTAGTTAAGCTCATGAAATCATCTGAAATCCTTAAAGAATTCTTTTATATAGATAATCGTAATGAGAGGTTTGACATCCTTGAGGAATTATTCCTAAGGAAGATACTAGAAGGTAACATAATTAGGCATCATATGATAGGATGTATTACAAGATTTAAGCACTTTAGATGGATCATGATCCATGCATTGTCCATATGCTTTCTTTTGAAAAAAACCAATGGATATGATAAAGGAATCTGCCAACATGGTGGAGAGCTAGATTAATAGAGTAATGATTGCAAAGAAAATTTTGATATGATCAAAATTAGAAAACTTATGAAAGTTTTAACATTAAATATACATTGAGATTAATTCACTTCTCTTGGCATATCATAGCTAAAAGTTGGTGCTTAAATATATATGACATATTGTAAAGGCCCAAAAGAAAAGAGTAATCAAGATAGACCATAAATAATTACAATCTTGTTATGTTAATCAAAGCTTCCCTTCTTGATAAGTTTTTTTTTGAAACATAATCATGATTTATTCATAGACATTAGATGTTTATTTTGGCATTCACGTACCAATTGAAGATGATTGCTAGCATTTAATGCCAAGCTTAGATTCAGTCCTCATTGAATAAATCATTAATCATAAAATTTGTTCTATGTTATAGTCGCATTATTCTAGAACATAAACTTGTAATGGTATTGGGATTACTAAATAGCCTATAACTTATAAGACTAAAAAATAGATTTCAAATTGAATTTTCTTTAAATCTACACATCTTGGATTTAGTGGGAGGCATTTATGATTCATTAAAAGTTAAAGTTATTGATTAGACATAATGATAAAAGTCACGATGTTAAAAATGTGATTATATGGAAAATGTTCCAAACTAGAAAGGATTGCGTGTTTATACCATAAAGGTCATAAACGAACTTTATTATTTAGGCTCACAAAAGGAATTGCATCTAGATCATTAGCTTACAAGCTAATAAAAGATTCTTAATAGTTATTCAAGTAATAATTAAGCCATATAATTGAAATCTGGGTCTCATTGTGATTTGGGTGTTAATGACCTTAATAATGTGATTATCATGAATGTAATCAAAACAAATTCTCATAATATTACTAAAGTTTTGTCCAAGTTGAGGCATGATTGCTTAATGAAAAAGTTTGGCATTGGATATGTTAGTGATTAGCTTAATGCTAGTGGGAGATGTTAGTATATGTCCTATAACCGATTGAATTAGATGAGGATGTAATAGTTAATAATGCAAACCAATCACTTTAGTTAATGACATTTTCCTTCATGCTAGTATATACACCTAATTTTTTTCGAGCCCTTTTTCTAGTAGTCCAAATTATATGAGACCAGGAATATAGCTATCACCCTAATAGAGGTCAACTTCTGTTGGATGGCCTTTGCACTTTAAGACTAATTTAGTAATCCCTAAATAGTCGTATTAGCCATGATAAAAAAAGTGCTATTTGAAGAACGATCTTGGATAAAAAGCACGAATATTCAAGAGAAAAATCAATTTTTAAATATTATCTTGTCAAATTTTCAAAATCATTTCTACAAATAATGTTATACTCAAATTTCCCTTTTTTAAGCATTTTTTAAGATTTTTGTAAAACTCAAAAAGTTAACCGCCATGTGTTTTTACTGCACCTGTGTAGTATTTATGCCAATAAAAAGCAAAAATTATATATTGGCATTTTATACCATAAGATGCCAAGTTGTCAATTTTGCAATTATTTTTGAGTTTTTGATAGTATCATGAGCATTTTACTTAAGGATTTTTTAAGTACTTGTTATGGACTTTAAATTTTCATCTTTACCATTTTATAAATTAATATGTTTGATAATATGTTGTATTTAACTCATTTTATTTAAAAAAATTTTCTTAGTTCCAAAATATGAGCTTTTCTTTATTTTAAAATTTTTTTGTAGAATTTCTTAGGTTTTGAGCTTTAAAAATTTTGTAAATATTCTCATTAAATTATCATAAAATCAATTTTTAAAAATCCCAGCCTATTTTATGGTTTTTCTCGTTTCCAAGCTATAAAGTTTTCTACTATCTAATTTTTTTGTTGGATTTTTTGAGTTTAAAATTTTTAAAATTCTTCAAATATTTTTATTAAATACATATTAATACGGTTTTTGAAATTTTAACTTATTTTATGAATTTTGCATTTTTTTCAAACATCAAGTTTCCCTCGCAAGGATTTTTCTCATAAAATTTTATAAGTTTGGTTTTAATCATCCAATTAGATAATCTTATCTTTGATCATCATTGGAGAGATTTTGGTATGACAAATGGTACATAGATATTTAATGCTAATTACAACTTCCTATAAATTCGTTAATTTAAAATCAAATCAAAAATTAAAAAGCAAAATAAAATAAAACTTATTTTAGTCAAGTATTGGTTGATTCTTCCCCTTATAAATAAGGAGAGAAAGCTTAAAGAAAAGGAATTTTGGCTAGAAAAAACACCACAGAAATTGAAAATTTTTGAAGTTTACAAAGCTTTTAAAGTAAAAAATCTTCTAAAATCTTGAACTTTTTTTTCATTTATTTTTTTTGGTGAGCCAAAATCATGCTAAGCTTATGCATCTTGATTCCCGTTGAAAGGTTAAGCATGATGACCATAATCCATTTTCTTTGATTTTAGTAGCTATGCTTGATTTTTCTTAATAACAACTTGTTTTCCTTACATATTCATGTTGTTGTTGATGTGCTAATATTGTTGTTAAGATGTTGATTTTGTCATATGTATATAATCATGTTGATTCTATTTTCCTTTGTATTTCTTATTATTATGTTGTTAAACAATGTTTATAAGTTTATTTTTCATGATTTCTTACATGATAATGTTGATTTAAGTTTGGTAGAACCTAGATATATGATTGTTGTGTTGAGAAAATATTACTTTTTATTGTTTTCTATTATGGTCGAAATATATGGAGGCCGTAATCTTAGTGTCAGTTGTTATTTTTATGTTGATTTATGTTATTTTATGATTTTTTGAAAGCTATAGGGACCTAAATATAGATATTCCAAAAATTTTTAAGGCCATTGATAGGTAGATCCATGTTGGCTGAACTTAACAAAGTGAAATTGGTTGATGTTTTTGATGTTATTTTGTAAACATATAACATGTAGGGACCAATTTGTAAATATAAAGAAATATAGGGACTTGTTTGCAAGAAATAATAAAAATTTTATTCTTGGGCTTAACATGTTTGGCTGAATCTTCCTTGTAAACTCCAACATGATTTTTATGTTAATTTAAACATATTTATGCTTTACTTCATGTTTTGTATCACATAAGGACCATTATGGAAATTTCAAAAAGTTTAGTGTCCATCTAGCAAAGTCTCTTATTTTAAGGTTAAAATAGTTATTTCTCAGATTAAATTCAGCATTTAGGGTATTTTGGTAATTTAAGAGTATTTTTATCATTCCTCTGGTCTTCAGGAGTGTTGTAAGAAATACTAAAACCTTTTATATCCTTTGGTCCTCTAGTGGGTATGAAAAGTAATTTTATAAAACTTTAGGGGTTTAATTATAAGATTTGCATTTTAAGTCACCTTTTATATCGATATTACCAATTTAGGCCAAACGTCATCATTTTCTACCTGGACCGAGTCTTTTTAAGGTCATCAGATGCTTTTATAAGGAAGCTAATCTTTAGGGGGATTTTGATAATTTTCCCTAAAACCGAGTCCTAGCTAGTCATTGGGAAGCTTTTATGCCAAAAGTGTACTCTTAGGATAGCTTCACTCTTTTGTGATCCTTTCTTTTTAAGGTACTAGGATACTTTCACATCAAAGGTATACCTAAGGGGTATTTCAGAAATTTTTCTTAGAGTCGAGTCATAGATAGTCATCAGGATGCTTTTATGCCAAAGGTATGCATTTAGATAGGTTTATAATTTTTATGTGATATCATGTCCTTTAGGGTACTAGGATATTTTAGGATAGGTTCATAAGGTATACCTTAGGGTATTTTAGTAAATTACTAAAAACTAGGTCCTTTAGAGTCATTAGCGATGCTTTAATGATGAAAGTGCACTTGAAGGGACAGAGTTTGGTACTTTTTGTCTAAATCAAGTCTTAGGGTAATGTTTATATACATAAACTAGAATTTTTGAAAAATTAAGGCAATATATCCGAGTTAAAGTTGTACATGGAATTTCTCCCAAAATATCAGAGGGGTTCTATGAATTAGTTTAGCAATGAGATATCATTTTCAAAGTGAAAATCGAGATTATATAGATTTCAAAAAAATAAAAACTTTCGCATTTCTCTAGCCCTCCAGAAGGATGTGAAAGACATTTTGATTTCTAAAACATTTTGTGTTCTTCTAGTTTTTTCAGTAGGGCACAACAAAGAATGATAAAATACTTTCATGTTCCGTTAGTCCTCTAGTGGGTAACATAAGAGATTTTGATTTTAAAAAATTTTCAAAAACCCGATTTTCCTGACATGAAATATTAAATTGGTTTCATAATATATTATTTTGGGAATTACAATTAAATGTCATATGTTGAAACTGGATAAAAATAAAAATTCAAGTTAACATGTAATTAATAAGATATTGATTTTTGGGCATTAAGAAAAGGTCAATCCTTATTTGTGATTGTAACAGACTCTTAGACCTTTCTATATGATCTTTGGTATGGTCATGGACCTCAGCATTGGTATTCTAGGGTTTCATAACCCTCAAAATATGAACTCTAGTAGGTGATAAATCTCACCTAGCCTAAACAGATTAGTAGCGACTCCAAATAAATGGTCATTTTGTATTGACTATTTAGGGTTATTTCGAGTGAGTGATTCATCTAGACCACACAATCCCTAAAGATGAGAGAATAATTAATAATGGTATAGCCCATAAAAATAAGAGAATATAAAATCGTGATATATAAATAAATATAGAAATGAAGGCCTATAATGTCAAGCTTGGTCAAGATCCATATCCGGGCCACGTTGCCATAGTGTGGCGACTCCACTAGGGATATCTTGTTAAAAAGTCAAGCCTAAAATTAATTATATGTTAACTAAATTTTAATTAATTTGGCTCAAATGGTATTTAATTTTAAGGAACAATATTAATTTATTTTGTGTTGATCATTTTGTGTTTTTTAATCTTTTAGGGGTTAAGATAGTGAGTTGTATTTTTAATATTGTGTCATAAAAAGGTATGTTTGTCCCTTCACACACACTATGCACGTGTACAATAGTTTCTTTTCCATCAAATATGGAAGTGGCATAGATACCTAATATTTTAGTAGAGGATGAATTAGCTTTACCTTTTAAGTTGTTAGCGTCTATCTGGGCTAGTGGAAAGCTTACTAGGTGTAGATTTTTATGCCTACACAAGGTGTTAGCCTTATTACGAGCATGAAAGATATGCCTATTCAAATTAAACCTATTTTGACATAAATCCATGATGGATAAAGATAAGGCACCTTGTTACTCTTTTCTAAGCTTAAGGAATTCAAGAACCTCATTGAAGGTCTAACCTAAACCTCATATAGTGAACCATACTAACCTTCAAGTCAAAACCATGCCCGATTTTAGGTGTTACCAAAATTAGGGACATATGGAGGAATAAAGCTATCTCCTTTTCTTTTTGTTTATTTTCATACTTTTATTTATTTGGATAATTTTAATACTTTATTTGTAGAATTCGTCATTTTCATTACTTTGAAAATTATTTATTTGGTTAAATTTGATACTTTATTTGAATAATTTGTGATTTTTATTCTTCTGAAATTTTATTTGAATTTTAATATCTCTTAATGATCTAATTCATTTTATTTTTTTCTTTTTTGGCACATTCTTCTTTCCTCGTATGTATACAGGAATGCTTGCTTTAAACAAAAAGAATTTTAACTTAGATCAATTTTCATTTAACTTTATGGATGTACTAATACATGTAGTGATTATTTCCAAGGAATTTGAAGATGTTCATTTTGAGTCCAAATTCAATCAGAAAAAGGATAGGACTATATACTGAGGGGTTTTATGTCAAAGTTGCTAAAGATCACACATTTAGACCTCATTAGAAAAATTTAATAGAGTTTGTCAAAATATAGGATCATTAGGGAAATATAAAACAAACCCGGTTTGTAGGAAACTATGGACAGATTGTTCTTTTGCTCAAAATACACATGGATGAACAGTTAGTTAGGACTGTGATCGAGCTTTGGGATCATTTTGATGTTTCCTGTCTAATCAACATGACATGACTCCAACTAAAGAAGAGATTTTGACTCTTTTCGAGCTTATGCCTTTGGAAATGAAGCCCATTTACTGCAAGGAGTGCAATCTGACCAGCTTTCACAAAAAATTGAGTCAAATTTTGGATCTGGATTTGAAAGTAACATCATGTAGAACAGAAAAGGATTATTGGTCACTTTACGATAGTTTCTACAAGAATATATCCAAGTGCGATCCGATACTAAAAAGACTTTGGATGCAATCTCTCTTGCTATATATGGGTGGTTTTTTTGCCAAGAGTGTTAGGGCATATGGAGGCAGTAATAGTGGATTCATTTGACCAGTTAAAAAGGATCATGCACTTGGCTCTAGCAATTCTAGTTGAGATGATTTGAGCACTCAATACATGACAAAAGAAGGGTCAAGGGATGTTCTTTAGAAGTTCTTTGTTATTGTATATCTGGGCCTAAAGTCATTTTTAGGGTGAAGAAGCAAAGAAAGGTAAACCTCATATCTCATATTTGTCCTTCTTCAGGAATTCATCAAAAAAGAATGTCCAAAGTCTTAAAACAAGAAACAGTGGGTTGGAACACTCAAAGAACTTGGCTTTTACTATATAACTTGGAGGGCACCTTGGTTTTCACCAAAATGCTTTGTTTATCAACGTGGTACTCTGCTTTATGTGCCTTTCCTCAGCATATTGTGGACCATGGATATGCACCATTATTGGTTCAAAGACAATAGAGGTCACAGCAGTTTATCCTTGTGACTCCAAATTTAGCTATTGTGGACTTGGATCAGGGGGAAGATTATAAAAATTTGATTTAAATAGCTACTTGACATTGGAAGCAAAGGATGAGTTAGGGTTAAGTGCATACATGGATAAGACCATTCCATGGTATGATGCTTGGAAGAGAGTCTGAGGCTGTAGCATAATCATTCTCACTCAAATAAGACCATTCCTCGAGAATCTATCCAACCAAACTTGTCATGTCATATGAGATTGATTTGATTAAGAGAGAAGCAGCTAGGGAACTAAAGAGAAAGAGTGATGAGAATCATCAACTCTAGGAGGAAGTGGCCCATTTACAAATGAAGATGGGAGTAAAAAGAAAAAAAGTTGAAAGAATGGAAGAAAACTACAATCCAATGAAGATTGACTAGACTAAATAAAACAAAAAAATAAAGCTTGTTGGGATATCTGAGAGTTTTAGCAACACTGTTAAGGGAATGAAAGAGGAAATGCATAAGCCTAGTAAAGAGCTAAGAATATGGATGCTAAAGCTTAAGAAGGAAAAGCCAAAGAAGTTACTCTTGAAAGAGAAAGAAAAAAGCATATTGATACATGTACTTAGCTAAGGAGGTTTATTGAAAACAAAAAACAATTCTAAGCTGCCCTAAATCGAGGGCATGGAAGGGTATCTCGATTACTTGAAGAAAGACAAGGCTTTATGATAACTATTATGGAGATAGGACTAGAATTACAATGCTGAAGAGCTGGCATTCATTCCTTGGTACAAATCTATTGCGATCTAGATGCATATTGGGCTAATAAACTATAGTGAGCTAAAGATAATGGTAGAAGGTGGGTAGTTAATTCTTTTGGCCAATAAAAATTCATAAATCATCTCACAAAACATATCCACTCAGCTATTATCCAAGCAAGGAAAATGATAGAGAGGATTAAAGTCTTATAGATGCATATTAAACCCGTAAAAGAATATGGGCATATTATACTTTAGCTTTTGGATGAGGCTTTGAAATAATATATCAAGTAAAGACTTTCCTTGGATGCATCCCTACATGATCAATGATATGAATATGTAGCTTGTAACATGGAAAATGTTTAAGTTCAAAATCTTTTGTTAAAGCAAGCATCCCTACAAATTTTTTCATATACTCACACCTTGCATACATGTATACACTATGTACATACAAACATGATTATTAGTTTCCTTAGTTTATAAATAAAAAATTGATTAACTCAAAGCAATTTGGAATTCTAGCTTTCTAAGGGTCCAACATGCAAACCTAGAAAAATAAAGTTAACTACCACCCACTCATCGGTACTATACTAGATTCAAAACAAGAAGAATGCCTGAAGACCACTCGATAAGATTAGAAGAAAGTCACCAACAAGCCCAAGAGGCCATGCTAAAAAGGCAAAAAGAACTACAAGCTCAGATTACAAGGATAATGGAGTTGTTAATGGCAAGGGGTTACCAATAGCCAGAGGTAAATATTGATACTAATGCTAGGGGATCTAAGGGGTACCAACTAAGGAACACATAACTAATACTCAAAATGCATAGCCAGTTAATACGTAGAATGTGCAACAAAATCTCTGTGTTGCTAATCTATGGCTAGCCATTGTTATTAACCCTAATGCCATTTTTAAAAACGGGCATAAGAACAGTAGTCGTTTAAGAAGAATCACCAAACCCTATTATTGATGAAGAAAAAAAATGTAAACACAAGGGCAAAGAATAAGTTAAAGCAGGGATTGAAAAAAAAAGTTACAGCTTCTTGAAAGAAGGCTGAAAGCCATTGAAGAAGCTGAATATAAAGTATTATAGACATCAAGGGCCTCAATCTAGTACAAGATTTAGTCCTTCTAGTAAAATTTAAAATGTTTGAATTTAAAAAGTACAAGGGCACTACCTCTTCTTAGGCACACTTCAAAATGTTCATTAGAAAGATGGCTAGTTATGCCCAGAATAACAAGCCTTTAATTCATTACATTCAGGAAAGCTTGTTTCGATCTGCTCTAAGATAGTACAATGATTTGAACTGCACTCAAATTTAATGTTAGATTGACTTGATCAATATACTAATTCTTTAGAACATGGAGAAAAAATCTACATAACTTTTTAAAGAGTATGCATAAAGATGGAAAGAGTGACCTATCAAGTTCAACCTTCATTGACTAAGAAAGAGACCATAATGCTATTCGTAAACACCTTGCATCCTTTACTATGACAAGTTGGTAAGGAATTCGACTAAGATTTTACCTATCCTGTTATTTTTGGATAAATGATTGAGATAGCTATAAAGGTTAGAAAAATTATGACTATGAAGCCCTTTACCGAAACAAAGCCAAGGCTAGAAAAAGAGGCTCTATTTGTTAACTATGCTAGTTAGTCGTAACGTCAAGTACTTCATTCTTATCCCTTAAACCAAAGATAGCAAACTCGTAATATCTACTCTTTTAACATACCCTGAACTCCAACACAAACATCAACATAGACAACCATTCTAAAACCTCCACAAGCTAATTAGGACTTAATATCAATCCATTAGCCTATAGAGCAAACCAACCTTAATCTTGCTATAGTCCTCTTTTTTTACTTTTATAAAAAAATGTTTAATAAGCTCATGGTTAGTGGCCCACTTTTCTTTTAAACCATATGAGGATAGTTACCTTAACTGGTATGACTCAAATCTACATTATAAGTATCATTCAATAGCAAATCACTCAATTGAAAATTGTTCAACCTTTAAGTAAAAAGTCTAAAGTCTTTTTGAGAAAGGCACTTTTTGATTTAATAAAACCATAAGACCTAATGTGGCAGCAACTCCCTTAGTTGATTATTTCGAGCCCATGATTAATGCTTTGATTACTGAAAAAGAGTGATAAAGGAAGTTGAAGGTCCAAAAAGTTAGAGCTCTAATGGAAAAAGTATAGGCAATCTTGACCAAAGACGGGATCCTTGGTTGGAATCATGGAAGCATCAAAAGCTAATCTAATCGTGGTGCTAACTTTTGCAAATTTTGCATGACTTTAGGACATACTTTGCAAAGTTGTCTAGACCTTTTAGCCATGATCCAAGGAATGATGGATAATGGTGAAATTAAGTTTTACGAAAAAGCTAGACTAGAAGAAGAAAAATCAATTAAAATGGCTAGTGAAATATCATCACAACTACCTTATGGCATTGGTTGCTCTCTTATTATTCATTGCAACTAACCAAAGGCCACACTTCCTAAGATCAAAATTACTCCCAGATTCATTATCAGAGCACCAACACTTTTTCTGCATCATAATAACAAGTAGGTACCATGAAAATATGATGGTAGGGTGATAACTTTAGAAGCTATTTTGAGCTAATTAGCTATTGTTAGCATTATAAGGGTAAGCCACGTGACATGGAATGCTTGTATCTATGGTCTAGAAACCAGTGAAATTAGTGCCAAGGCAAAATTAAGGGGGAAAAACTTTGAAAAAACAATAGTTACTAGAGATATCTCATTAAAAATATAGAAACTGATTAAAAAAAGAGGCAGCCAAATTCTTCAGGTTTATTAAACACAGTAAATATAACAGAGTGGAATAGTTGAAGCATCAATCTATAAAGATTTTTCTATTAGCCCTTTTGTTTAACTCAAAAGGACATTGGAATGCATTGTTGAAAGTACTCAACTAGGCTTATATTCTTCAAGACATCTTCATAAATAAATTTGGTAAATAATATTATCAAAGGGACTATTTTCATCACTTTAAATATTGGCTCGTACCTATTTGAGATTGAGTTTTATGTAATAGGCATCATCCTAGCATACAACTATTTGTTAGGGTAACCATGGATTTACTCATCAGGGTTGTCCCATCATGTTTACATTAAAAAGTTAAATTCTTAAGTAATGAGAAGCTGCTTAGTCTATTCAAGAAAAAAAAACATTGTGGCCATGACTTCTACCAAAGCCCCTTATGTTAAAGCAAATGCTGAAGTTAAAGAGTGCTCCCTCATTTCCTTTGAAATTACTATAGCCATTTTTGTTGCAAAAATGTTTATAATCCTTGAACCCAAACTTTCAAAAAGCATTCGTATGGGTTTTAAGGTTACAATTGGGAAATATGCCCAATCTAGAAGGGCTTGGGAAATATTTACATGGGGTTAGTTAGTCCATCAATGTTATTGGCAAGAAAGACGAGCATAAATTGGGCTTTAACCTAGAATGGAGTAAAAAAAAAGAAATTTGAGAATAAATCTCAGAGGAAAAAGCTAGCCTAAGTCATTGATCAATACTCAAGCCAAAAGTTGGCCTTTTAACCCCTACTTGATGAAATTTTTTGTCATAGAGGGTTAGTAATCCTGGATCTAAAGAAAGAGAAACCAAAGGTATCATTATGGTGATTAATAAAGCTTTCTAGAATTATCAGGTGGCCACTATTAGAGAAGATAGTGAAAAACTGAATGATGGTTATGGGATTTATCCTTGTCCTTCTAGAAACGCATTGAGGAAGTGGACTTGCACTGAGAGAATCATAGTATTTAGGCCAATTTCGAAATAATTTTAGAAACTCATGTTGTTATCTAAGAATTTTTCAATGAAAACTTAAAATGTCAAATTATCATTTATAGAAATGAAATGCTCATGACATTTTGTCTATATATCCAATATCTTTTATACCAATATTTATATTCCTTTTTACATACACAAACATAAATCATGTCATATATTTGTTTGCCCACTTATATCCTTTTTTTACCTTTTTAGACTTCTAACTTCAAGAGAAGTGGATAATCCCAACCATGATTTAGAGGTTAATTTTGAATGAGTCGTTTGCTTGAACAAGGTTGATTTTGAAGAAGATGTTGATGATTATACTTTATTTCCTGATTTGCTAAAAATAATTGAGCTATAGGATGAATGAATAATGACCCATGAAGAATCCATGAAGTTGATAAATTTAGGGAATGATGAGGATGATAGAAAAGAAATTAAAATAGGGACTACTCTTATGCCCATCACTAGGAATTAATAAGTTTGCTTTTAGAGTTTTGAGATTTTTTTGCATGGTCTTGCCAAGATATGCTAGGATTGGATATAAAAATCATGGTCTACAAATTAACTTTAAAAGTAGAATGTAAACTGGTGTAGCAAAGTTATAAAGGATGAAACCAAAAATGCTTTTAAAAATAAAACAAGGGGTAAAAACAACTAGAGGCTAAATTTCTTGAGGTGGCAAAATACCCAGAATGGGTTGCAATAATTGTCCTAGTTCCTAAAAAAGATGGTAGAGTCATAGTATATGCAGACTACCATGACTTAAATTGAGTGCATCCGAAGGATAATTTTTCTCTTCCCTATATAGATACTCTAGTTGATTATACTGTGAAGAATTGTTTATTTTTTTCATGGATAGATTTTAGAAGTATAACCAGATAAAATGGTGCCCGAAGACATGGAAAAGACCATACTTGTCACAATATGGGGAACTTTTTATTATAAGGTGATGCCATTTGGACTGAAGAATGCTTGGGCACCTTATTAAAGGGCAAAGAGCACTCTATTCCATGATATGATACATAAAGTGATAGAGGTATATATGGATGACATGATTGCAAGACACCTCAAGAGGAGAAACATGTTATAGATTTACAAAGCTGTTCAAAAGGCAGAGAAAGTATTAGTTGAAATTAAATATGACAAAATGCATTTTTAGTGCAAGGCAGGAAAATTATTAAGCTTTATTGTGAGTGAAAAAAGGATTGAAGTTGATCTGGATAAGATTAAAGCCATCTAAAAATTGCCAACCCACATACACAAAAAGGGGTGCAAAGTTTCTTGGGGAGTTTAAATTATATTTCTAAATTCATATCCTAACTCACAGATAAGTACGATTCGATATTCTAGCTTTTTCCAAAACAAAGCCTTAGTGAATAGAATAACGAATCCAGGAAGCATTTTAGAAAGTTAAGTAGTATCTTTGTAATCTACTAGTGTTGGTACCATCTCTACTAGGATGACTCCCGTTCCATACTTGTCAATATTTAAAAGGTCTATGGGCTACGCGTCAGGATAATAGGATAAAACAAAAAGGAAAAAGCAAGCGACTTATTTCTTTACCAAAAAATTCCTTGACTATGAAGTAAATTATTCTCAAATAGAAAAGATGTACAGTGCCCTAGTTTAGATAGCAAAAAGGCTCTAACAATACATGCTGTATCATACCATCTGGCTGATCACAAAATGAACCTGATAAAGTACCTGCTTGAAGCATTGACTTTATTAGGAAGGATCGCTAGATGGTAAGTCTTGTTACTGGAATATAATATGGATTATGTGAGTCAAGCAAGCTCTCGATGATTATTAGTTATCGAATTTTGATTATCTTGATGAGGAAAAAAAAGAAAAAGAATCAATCACTCGATGAATATTTTGGCAAAAAAAGAAAAAAAAGTTATTAAAAGAATCAATATGAAAGATGTATTTTGATGAGGCATCAAATACTTTAGGCTATGGAATATCTTCGAAAAGGCATTATTACCCTTTCATCGCTCGATTGGACTTCAACTACACAAATAATATAGCACAATATGAAGCATGTGCTATGGGACTCCACACAGCTGTAGAAACAAAAGCCTGATTATTGAAAGTATATAGAGACTCCATTTTGGTAATTTATCAATTGCGTGAAGAATAAGAAACTTGGGATCTGTTGATGAAATAATATAGAAAGCTGATTCTAGAATTACTCAAGAAAGTTCAAGGAAGTGGAATTCATTTATTTGTGCCAAGATGATAATCAAATAATAGATGCTTTAACCATCCTGGTCTTGATGTTCAAAATAAATAAGGGGCAAGAGGTAATGCCAATTCAAATAAGCTGTATGAGCCCCCTAAGTACTATTGCAATATTGAAATGGAAGTAGATGGCCTTCCATGGTATCACAACATAAAAAGATATCTCAAAGATTGGGTACACCTTAACGATGCCTCTGAAACTAATAACAAAATTTAAGAAGGTTGGCATTGAATTTTGTCCTAGATAAAGAGATTTTTTACAAAAAAAAAGTTATGATCAAATACTACAAGATATGTTAACACTCCCAAAGCATACAAGATATTAGAAGAGGTGCATGAGGGGATTTAGCAAAATCCATGCAAATAGACATAGAATGGTGAGACAAATTATGAGATTGGGCTACCTTTGGATGACTATAAGGGTGATTGCCTGAAAGTGTCATAAATGTTAAGTCCATGCTAACAAGATTGATGCACCATTTTTACCATTGCATGTCACAACTATGCGATGGCCTTTCTCCAAATGGGGCATGGATGTTATTAGACCAATTACCCCTTATAACTTTAAATTGTCACTACTTCATCTTGGTGGCTATAGATTACTTCACTAAATAGGTCGAGGCAGTCTCCTTTTAAGTATGACAAGGTTAAAGATGATAAAATTTTTGAAGACCAATATCATTTGTCAATTTAGGATCTCTAAATTACAATGGATGACACCTCCAATTTGAATAATAAATTGAGATAGAGGTGTATACCTAGCTCAAAATTTTCCATCATAATTTGGTGACATACTGTCTGAAGATGAATAGAGCTATAGAAGCAGCTAATAAACATATGAAGAAAATTGTAGAGAAGATGGTAAAAACCTGTAAGGATTGGTATAAAAAGCCCTTTTTCACCCTTCAACATATAGAACTTCAGTCTGAACTTCAATTATGGCAATGGCCCTACAACACAGATGCTGTCTAATTAACTAAAGTTAAGATCCTTTTACTCTGGGTTTTAATGGAAACTAAGTTGGAGAAAGCTGAATATGTCCAAAATCCTTATAGGTAGCTAAATTTCATTGAAGACAAAAAACTAAAAGCTATTCAATGTAGGCAGATATACTAGAAAAGGATGATGAGAACACATGATAAGAAAATTTGTCCTAGAAAATTCCATAAGAGAGATGTACTATAAAAGGATGATGAGAACACATGATAAGAAAATTTATCCTAAGAAATTCCATAAAGGAGAATTGGTATTAAGAAAAATTCTACCTAGATGAAAAGATTCAAAGAGCCAATGGGAAACCAATTAGGAAGGATCCTATATAATTTAAAAGGTATTTCCAAGAGGAGTATTGATATTGGCATATATGGATAAGTGTACTCTATAAAACCCAACTAATTCAGATAATGTAAAGAAGCATTATTCTTAAAAAGCAATATTAAAAACTAAATCAAATGGATGAAAACCCAAAAAGGTAGTCATTCCAAAAAAATTTAGATTAAAACCTAAAAAAAAGATCCAATTAAAGGCAGTATAAGAAAGACGCTTTGACCTAAAAACTCAAAATGATGGGTCAAGCATTTGAAAAGAATGGCCAAAGCATAATTTACTAAATGATTAAGTTTGAAAAAGGCATGATATGATCAAAACCATCTTCAAAAGATGGATCTTTATTTAAAAGAAATCCTTGAAGAACTAAATAGGAGATTTTGCTTATTTGACTAATACCTAAATCTCTTTTATGCCTTACCATTATTTCTGTAAAAAAGCTAATATTGTATCTTCTTTCGTTGTTGCAATACAAGTAAATATTTTCATTCATACCTTTATTAGACTATATCTTAAACCATGCTAACATCTTTGTTATATTATAATTAGCAATTTAAGGAAATAAAAATTCATAAAGAGATTACAAATCAATTTCTTTGCACTATTACATTACTTTAAAATAAGATTATAGCATTGTAAAGATCTTAGTTAATATTTTGAATTTTTTTTAAGACATTCTAGGAAAGATAAATGACATTCTTGAATAGACTCCTAATAAAAAATAAGTCAAGTCTTTTTAGATGATTTCTTAGAAAGAAAAAGTAAAGATATAATTTTACAACTATTAGGTTATCCTCACTGTTATCAATTTGTTTCAACTATTGCTAGAAAATTTTTAGAAACCACATATTCCGTATTATGCTCCACTTTTTCTTTAGCTTGTTATCTATTTGTTTTGATTATTGATTGAAACTTTAGAAACTACATATTCCCCATCATGCTCTTTCTTTTTAGCTCTTAAATGATATTGGATATTCTCTTAAGGTTTAGCCATCATCAACAGAAAAAAATAGTGCAGTATTTTCTAAAGGTCACTTTGATCCCAAAAATAGAAGCAAGCGTATCTTGTCTATAATGATCTCTAAAGACGTCTTGAAATTCAAGTTTAAGCATTGGCTCCCTCTTGCCAAAAAAAAAAGAGATCTTCAAAGCTTTCTCAAGATGCCTTTAATCCCAAGCGAAAGTATAGGCCCATTCCACCAAATGAAGAAAAAATGTTTGTCATATTTTCTAAAAAGATACATTCAACTCCAAAATAAGCTAGATTAAACATTAACAAAGAAAATTAAATCTTGAAAATTCATGATATGCATTCTTCATGCATTTGCATTCACATTTAATAATTTGTAGATCCAAATTTGAACATGACATGGAAAATGTTTCTCAATATGTTGACTATTCTAGAACTAAAAGGTAAGTCTCATATTCCTTCAAATAACTTAGATATAAGGCATTTTTGCTTTAAGTGACTGTACTAATTTCGCTTTACTCAACCTTTTAGACTTAGGTTTTGCCTTGGTTAACCTTTTTGACTATACTAGTTTTGCCCTAGTCAAACTTTTAGACCTAGTTACATCCTGGTCACCCTCGTTTAATTGTACTAGTTTCACCTTGGTTAACCTTCTAGACTTAGGTTTTACCATGGTCATCTTAAATTGAGTATACTAATTTTACCCTAGTTAACCCTCTAGACTTAAGTTCCACTTTGATCAACCTTTTAGACTTAAGTTTTATCCTAGTCATCCTCTTTTGACTGTACTAATTTCATTTTGGTTAACCTCTAGACTTAGGTTTCACCATAGTCTATTTTCCCACCTTAACCTAGGTTTTGCCCTTATTTATTTATGTTTAATGAATATATTTTATAGAGTTTTATTTTTAAGATACAACCCAAATGAAATTCTATCTATTTGGTCCTTGCCATGTTCCTGATTCTTAATAATAGCCAACGAAAGGCAACTGTAAACATCTAATTTTGTTCAGGTTCTTTTTCCATTAGTCTCAATTATTTAAGACCTGGAGCATAGCTGTCACCCCAATAGAGGTTGACTTTCGCTAGGTGGACTTTGCACTTTTACGATTAATTTAGTATATTAAAATAGTCATATTTACACATGATAAAAAAAGTGTCATTTGAGAACCAATATCAGATAAAAAGGATAAATATTCAAGAGAAAATCGATTCTAAATATTCTCTTGTCAAATTTCAAAAATCATTTTTATAGATAACGTTTATCACATTTCTCATTTTTATGCATTTTTTTAAAGGTTCTTTTTCATAAAATTCAGAAAACTGGCAGTCATATATTTTTACTTATACCTGTTAGTATTTATGCTTATATGCATTCTAAAAAAATAATAAATATTTTATATTGGCATTTTATACCACAAGATGTCAAATTGTTAATTTTTGCCAATTATTTTTGAATTTCTCACAAGTTTTTTCTTATGAATTTTTTATGGTAAAGACTTACACCAGACTTCATATTTTCATTTTCACCATTTTGTCAATTAATATTTTGGATAATATGTTGAATTTAACCTATTTTATATAGGTTTCAAAGTATTTTTAAATTTTTTCTTGGTTTTAAAATACAAGTTTTCCTTTATTTTTAAAATTTTTGATAAAATTTTCTCAAGTTTAAACTTCAAAATTCTGTAAATATTTCCATCAAATTACCATAAAATTAGATTTAAAAAGTCCAGTCCATTGTATAGATTTTCTAGTTTCCAAGTTACAAAGTTTTCTACCGCCTAATTTTCTCGATTGGATTTTTGCAAGCTTATAAGTTTTAAAATTCTTTAAATATTTTTATTAAATACATATTAATTTATTTTTTGAAATTTCAATTTATTTTTTGAGTTTTGCATTTTTTTTTCAATATTAATTTCCTTCCATAAGCATTTTTCTTGTAAAATTTTGTAAGTTTAGTTTTAATCATCTAAGTAGATAATCTTATCTTGATCACCATTAAAGAGATTTTGATATGAAAAATGGTACATAAATATTTAATGCTAATTACAACTTCCCATAAATTCATTAATGAAAAAATCAAATTAAAAAATAAAAAATAAAATAAAATGCTTGGCCGAATTTCATCCAAGTATTGGCTGATTCTAAAAGCTTCAAGAAAGGGAATTTTGGCTTTTGGTAAGAAAAAAACACAATGAAAATTGAAAATTTTCCAAGTTTCCAAAGCTTTTAACGTAATCATTCTTCTAAAATCTTAAAGTTTTGTTTTCTTCATTCATTTATTTTCTTTTTAGTAAGCCAAAATCATGCTAAGCTCACGTATCTTGATTCATGTTGAAAGGTTAAGCATGATGGCCAAGATCCATTTTCTTTTATTTTGGTAGTTATGTTTAATTTTTCCTAATAGTAGCTTGTTTTTCTTACATATTCATGTTGCTGTTGATGTGTTGATATTGTTGCTGAGATGATGTTGATTTTGTCATATGTATATAATCATGCTGATACTATTTTTCTTGGTATCTTCTTGTGAATATGTTGTTAAAACATGTTTCTAGGTTTATTTTTCATGATCTCTTGCATGATAATGTTGATTTAGGTAGAACCTATGCATATGATTGTTGTGTTCAGGAAAAATTATTTTTTATTGTTTTCCA
>JBBYHO010367242.1:0-27677 GCA_038382025.1 Adansonia gregorii
ATTTTAATTTATCAAAATTTTGAGAAATCAATTCACCCCCTCTTGATTTCATTCACCACCTAAAGGTCTAACATAATTATTCATTCATAGAGAAGCTATGTTATGCTTTAGCTTGGACAACCCAAAGGTTAAGGTAATAAATGCTATCCCACACTACGTGGCTAATTACCAAGCTTGATCCCATCAAGTATTTATGCTAAGCTCTTACCTTGTCTAGGAGGTTAGCCAAGTGGCAAGTTATGCTTTCTGAGTACAATATCGTGCATGTAAACCACAAAGCCATCAAAGGTAGTGTAATAGCAGACTTTTTGGCAAGTCGAGCCACAGATAACTATCAACCTTAAGACTTTAAGTTTCTTGATGAAGATTTGATGTGCATATTTGAGGCAAAAAACAAAGTCATGTGTGGGTCATTATGGAAAATGTACTTTGATGGAGCTTTAAATGCACTGGTGCTTCGAATTAGGGTAATTCTCATCTTGGCTGAGGGAAACCATTACCCTTTCACAGCTAAATTAAACTTTGACTGCACCAACAACATAGCTGAATATGTGGCCTACGTCATGGGACTCCAAGTAGCCATTGAAAGGGGCATACGAACACTGTAAGTGTTTGGAGATTTAACCCTTGTCATTTACCAACTGAAGAGAGAATGGCAAACACATGATGCTAAACTGATCCGCTATGATAATTTAATATCAGAGCTTAAGAAATAGTTTGATGATATTAGCTTTCAACATCTATTTTGGGAAGAAAACTAAATTGTTGATGCCTTGGCCACTTTATCATCCATCTTCAAAGTCAATCAAGAATCAGACGTCGTTCCTATTCAAATGAGCATCTATACAACCCTGACACATTGTCAAAATGTTAAAAAAGAGAAATATGGCTTGCCATGGTATCATGACATCTTTCAGTACTTTAAAGATCAACGGTACCTAATGACACCACCAAAACTAATAAGAGAACCATTAAACAATTAGCTTCGAACTTCATTTTGGATGGTAGTATTTTGTACAAGAAAGGCTGGGATCAAGTGTTACTTTGATGCATGGATGCCTCTGAGGCCAAAAGAATACTTGAAAAAGTTCATGAAAGAATTTATGGTACTCGCACTAATGGAAACTGAATGACAAGGTAAGTCATACGATCAGGCTACTATTACTTAACTCCCAAAAAGGATTGCATTAACTATGCTTGAAAGTGTCATAAATGCTAAATCTACACTGACAAAATCTATGTTCCATCAACACCTCTACATGTTATGACAGCTCTATAGCCTTTTTTTATATGGGCCATGGACATGATGGGACCGATTATCCCTAAGGCTTCTAATGGGCATCACTTCATTTTGGTCGTAATCAATTATTTCACCAAGTAGGTAGAGGCAGCTTCTTATGAGAATGTCTCCAGATCTGTCGTATGCAAATTTGTAAAATAAGGCATCATTTGTAGATATGGTCTTCTCGAACAAATCATCTCAGATAATGCCTGTGATCTGAAGAACAAGATGATGCAAGCAATTTGCTCTCAGTTTAAGACTCAGCATCAAAACTTGGTCCTGTACCATCTGAAAATAAATGGGGCAATTGCAGTAGCCAACAAGAATATCAAGAAGGTAGCTGAAAATATGGCCGAGACATACAAAGATTGGCTTGAAAAGTTACCTTTTGCATTACATGCCTATTGCATAGCAATATGAACTTCCACAGGTGCTGCCCCATTCTCTTTGGTCTATGATATAGAGACTATCTTACTAATCGAGGTTGAAATCCCTTCACTTAAAGTCTTGATGGAATCCCAACTTAAAGACGTTAAATGGGTTAAGAGTCGATATGAGCAATTTAATCTCATTGAAAAGAAAAGAATTAAAAACAGTTATCATAGGCAATTGTATCAAAAATGAATGATAAGGGCCCATAACAGAAAGGTATGTCCTCTCCAGTTCCAAAATGATGACTTGGTACTTAAACAAATTTTCCCGATCCATAAAAACACTTGCAAAAAATAGACCCAAAATTGGGAAAAGCCATATTGGTGAAACGTGTATTCTCTAAAAAAGCTCTAGTCTTAATCGAGATGTATGGCCGTGACCTACCCAACCCTGTGAACTCTAATTCTGTTAAGAAATATTATGCTTAAAAGGACTTTAGGATGAAAAACCAAAAGGGCATTCTATTAGTCCTTCACCTACCATTCTCCAAAAACAAACACAAAAACAAAGCAAACACAAAACAAAAAATGCACAAAAAATAAAAAAAGAAAAAAGAGAAAACAAAAACAAAAAAAAGGGAAAAACCACTTTAAGTTAAAAACCCGAGAGGGTGGCTTAAGCGACTAGGTCTATTTACCCCATATTCACTTTGATCAAGACACCAAGTCATAACCTAACCCATCTGTTCTATGCTAACCAACCCCACCAAAAGTTATCCATACTTATACTCAAAAATGGAAATTACCTAAATTTAAGGCCTCCATCCCACGATGGGGCAATCTAAGGAATCTTCTTATGAGTCAGCCAGCACCAAAAGGATTAATTTCTTAAGAGAAGTTTTTAAAAGCACTCAATGGAGAATTCATGTCATTAGCTTCAGAGCCAATGACTAAGAAGACCTCTCTTATATCTTTTGTATTTTAAAATCATTCATAATCTTATAAGTTTGTCACAATTTGTACCATTTTTCTTTGAATGAAATACAATTGCTTGATTTCTTGCAAAATCTATTTATAACCATGCATTCCATGTTGCATAATGTTTATCATTTACTTGATAATGATTGATCAACAAACAAAATTGATAACATGATTGCCTAGCATTACCTAGAAAGATAAAACTTTGAGGGAGCTTTGTTTCATATCTAAAAGCTAAGAATGAACTCTTGGGGCCATAACTGGTCTTGCCCTGAGATCCTATATCTTAAAAATTTGCTCAAAACCTCTTCCATTAACTAATCATGGACCTTCTATACCTTCGAAGAAAGGACAACCTTAACATTTAAAGCCTCTAGAAATCTAGAGAAAAATTGACAAACCCTAGGCAAAAGGCTACCTTATCAAAGTCAAAAAAGGCCAAAACCAACCACTAGACTAGGCTTTTAAGGTTATCACCCTTATATTATTTAGACAGTCACTTGTATCCCTATGCATTATGCAGCATTTAACATCCTATAGGTACTAGTTCTCATATACAGAAGTCAAATTTGTAGAAAACCTAAGGTATAATTTTTTAATTTCTAAAAACCTTGAAAGGCCTTAAGTAAATACCATTGACCCTACCTGCTCATTTAAAAATACCTAAGAGAGGTATCTAAACTCGTCTTCAAAGAGAATTATGTATTTCCTAACTTACCTTAAAGTCCACATAAGCTGGTGGCACCTACCTACCTCAGTCTTCAAAGAGTAGAACGCTTATCAAAGATCATACAAGCTACTAGCACCTACCTACCTCAGTCCTGAAAGAGCATGATGCTTATTTTAGCCCACATAAGAAATTGGCACCTATCTACCTTAGTCGACAAAGAGTTAAACATCTTTTCATACCTACCTTAAAGCCCACACAAACTAGTGGCACCTATCTACATCAATTCTTAAAGAGCAGGATGCTTATCAAAGCCCACACAAGCTGGTGGCAGCACCTATCTACTTTAGTCGTCAAAGAGTAAGCCAATTACTGAGACAAAGCCCAGAGAAGTTGGAGGCACCTACCTGCCTTAGTCTTCAAAGAGCAAGATGCCTTTCTTACCTACTTTAAAGCCCACATAAGTTGGTGGCACATGTCTACCTTAAGAGCTAGATGTCCTTTGTACCCACCTTAAAGCCCATACAAGTTGGTAGCACTTGTCTACCTAAGTCCACAAAGAGCTGAACATTTTTTCTTACCTATCTTAAAGCCCTCACAAGCTGCTAGCACCTATCTACCTTAGTCCATAAAGAGCTAGATGTTTTTCTTTACCTATCTTAAAGCCTATACAAGTTGGTGGCACCTGTCTATTTGAGTCCATAAGGAGTTGGTCGTCTTTCTTTACCTACCTTAAAGCCCACATAAGTTGGTGGCACATGTCTACCTTAAGAGCTAGACATCTTTTATACCTACTTTAAAGCCCATACAAGCTGCTAGCACTTGTCTACCTTAGTCCATAAAGAGCTGGACGTCATTTCTTACCTACTTTAAAGCCTACACAAGCTGCTAGCACCTGTCTACCTTAGTCTATAAAGAGCTAGATTTTTTTTTACCTACCTTACAGCCTACACAAGCTAGTGGCACCTGTTTATCTGAGTCCATAAAAAGTTGGACGTATTTCTTTACCTATTTTAAAGCTCACACAAGCTGGTGGCACATGTCTATCTTAGTTTACAAAGAGTTGGACGTATTTCTTTACATACTTTAAAGCCCCCACAAGCTAGTGGCACCTATCTATCTTAGTCCACAAAGAGTTGGACATCATTCATTACCTACCTTAAATCCCACATAAGTTGATGGCACCTATTTAGGGTTAAACCCAAAAAATAACCTAGTAGAAAGGTCAAAACCTTACAAAACCCTACAGAACTCATCAAAATCTCTTTTTCTACAAATATATTTAACCAATCTCTATGTGATACTAAATAACTTTTTACTTCTCTATAGGCACACGAAACCATCATCCTACTTGAAAATGGTGTCTATTTGTCTTTGCCTTGTTTTTAACATTTAGCAACTATGAAAGAGGAGTAGCTGTAGATATTTCATTTTCTTTGGCCTATTTTTGGCACCCCAAGACTTAATTGAAGGATGATAAAATCAAAAATTAAAATAAAATTAGGGGACAACTGCCAGGTGTTGTGTCGCTAGGAACTATTAGACGACACAGTGCTAAGCAAAAAGGTTTTTTGGGAAGGTCTGAAATGCCTATGGGCTACATTAAAGGAAAATACAAAAATGAGGCATCAAAGGGCATTTTTCATGGTGTCACCAAAGTCATTCAAATGAATATATAGATTAATTTCCTATTATTTATGACCAAGTTGAGGTAACTCAAGAAGCCATAGGCACGCACAAGTTGTATTAGTGCATAAGTATTGAAACGGGGCCTTTACATTACCAAAAACTTAAATTTTCATATGTAGTATCGATACAAGAGGGTTTGGCATCGATACTTAATGTGTGGCATCCATACCCAGCTTATTTGTATTGATAAGACCTTAGCAATAGCTAAAGTTATGATTTTTTACAGAATGTATTGATACAAATCCATTGAGTATCGATACAGGCTTCTAAGTTTCGAGACTGGAAACATTTTTTGCTTTTATTACCAATACAACTCATTGTATCGATACTCATAGGTAAAATGTACCTTGTGTATATCTTGTGTATTGATGCAACATGTTTTGTATTGATACACCATGGCATTTTTGCCTAGTTTAGACCATTTTTTAAGTTTCTAAAATCTATTTAAACTTTTTTTTACAACAAAAAGCCATTATAAAACATTGCAAACCTTGACTATGGGCTTATGATCAGATTTAAATCAATTTTGAAGGCCCAAATAACCAATGACAATGGTCACTTTTATAAAATATATGGTTGTAAGAAAGTATGGCAGGCATATCTCTAGCTGTAGGCTGTCACAACTTTTCTGCCTCATTCCTTAGCATGGCAGAGCCAGTAGAAAAAAATAAGCTGAGCATAGTAGCTGAAGATCTTTCTTGGTGCAGGGGAAAAAGATAAAAAATGCCCTTGCTTTGTTTCCTAAAGGCGTTAGATGAATAGTGAATTTATAGGGGGATTTTTAGCTATCTCAAAAAAAAAAAATTCAGCCATTTTTCAAAAAAACTCCAGCAATCTCAGAAAAGGCTCCATCTATTCCCAAAAATCCTTTAGCAATCCCTAGTTTTAAAAATACTATTCAATTACCTTTCACCCTTAGCCATATTTCATTTCCTAGCTCCCTAAAACCACCATTGGAAACCTTTAAAAACTTAACCTTTCACATATTTTCACTCTCAAAACACCCGCCCAGCAACCATATTACTAAAAAGCTTCTTCCTCTCATCCTTTTCTTGCTAATAATAGCAAAAAGAGAGAAATAACTGAGTTTAAAGTTATTACTTTAAGAAAGGAAAAAAGTTCATGTTTTTACTGGTATATTTTCTACCATCTTCCATACATTTTTTGTTTGATTATCCACTTCATTATAGTGAGCCCTTCATGCTTCCACGACCCTCCTAAGACTTTCATGCATTATTGATTGTCTTGGTTGTGGTAGTCTTTGGATCTTAATAACCTTCTTGACACCTTAGTGTTGTTTGGATATAGAAACTCACTATTTGTTTATATAAACTTGCCATACTTCATTTTTATCATTACATAGCCTCTGTTCATGCATTTCTTGCCATGTTCCTTTCATATTCACATATCCATCTCATAATTATATGGTCACCTTAACATGTCTTATGTATGTTCATACATTTTTTTGTGTTTTAAAGAGTCTCATGAAATAAAAATACTATCTTGACAACTCTAGCATCCGTTTCTTTGTTTAAACATGTTCATATCATCTCTATGCACCTTATTTGTCATCTTCTTACATTTTTGTCACCCATTTTCATGTTAAAATGTTAAAGTTTGTATGTTTGCATGTTTAATCCATATTTATTGTTGTATGCACTGTATTTTGTTTATGACATCTATGTTAAAATGCTTACTTATTTCCTAAAAACCTGATTTTCAAAAAAATCCCCAAGTTAAGTTCATGTTATCTCCAATAGATAAAGAATAAAATGGATTTAATGTTTTTGTGAAATTGGTATTCTAATCTTGGAGATAAAGCAAATATTTTAGTTTGGATTCATGATGACACAAGTTTATAGATGCTATTTTTCAAGCAAAAGAACCATTTTTTTAGTCGAGAAACATTAAGCCTTAATCTCGAGTTTAACACCTTCATGGCATGGTCAACGGGTTGTTTCATCATCCCAAACTACTCCAAGATTATGGAATGAACATGTGGTAGCTGTGTCATTCTTTTCCATTTATTATAGATGTTTGAACATCCATAATTCAAGTTCCACCCCCACGAAACCCAAAAAATCAAATAATCCCATGTTTTCACCCTAGTAGCATAGTAGTCCAAATTTTAGAAATTATTTTTGAACCATATTTTTTATTTTTATAATATTTTTCCCATAAAGGGCATCAAATTCCCTTTCTAACGATGTCTTGTCTACCCTTGGATCATCTTGGATAAGGGAGTTATGACTTTTTTGAACCTTTGCTATCTAAAACACTTGGAACCGGCGTGTAATTTTTTTTAAAGCCATTTTAGCCCATCAAATGATTTTTATGAAAATTTTAAATAGTTTTCTTAAAATTTTCATAAAATTCCCTTTCCAGAAAAGTATTATTCACAACCTAATGACTCCGGATAAACTTGGAATGATTTTTCAAAATCAATCATGCCTTTTTACTTGTACATGCTGCCAGTGTTGAGACAGACCTAATTTCAAAAACTAATTTTGACTAGAAAGTAATTTTTTAGGATTTTTAAAATATTTTTACTTAACATTACTAAGTTACCTTTCTAATAGTACCTCTTTTACCCTCTAAGCCTTCGGATACACCTAAAATAAATTCAAGGAAATAGATGACATGATGCTATCCCATTTTTTAACTTAAAATATTCTTTTATCAAAACATTCAAATGTCTCAAAATGCACCCGATTGGTTTCTTCATAGCAAAAGCATTTTAGAATCGGATCAAGGCTGAAATACCAACATGATTTCCTACTAGATATGTCTTTCCCTATATTAAAATTTTCACTAGGGGAGATACTTGAACTCCATTGCTCTGAGGGGATGCCTTAACCTTGTTTTCATCTTAAAACTTAAATTTTCTTTTCGCACCTTCAAGATTCTTAAGCCTTATCTAAAGCTATCAAAAACTTTTATTTTTGGGGATACTCTAACCCCAATACTTCAACAGGATACTCCAACCCCGTTTTTAATCAAATATTAAAATTTACTCTTTACTCTTTAATATTTTTTAACTCTATCTTTGGGGATACTCTAGCCCCACTACTCAAAAAGAGTACTCTAACCTTATTTTTTAATTAAAAATTTAAATTTTCTCTTTGATCCTAAATATTTTCCTAACTCTATTTTTGGGATACTCCAACCCCACATCTTTGAGGGATACTCCAGCCCTACTTTACTTATAAAAAATCTGAAAATTTTTCTTGTTTGGATGCCTCAGACTGCTTTGATTAAAATCATCTTTGTCCTTTAAATTACCACATAATCCAGACTGATCTCTAAAATTGTCATCTCGATTATTCTTCAATAATCGAAGGCAATTATGAGATAAATTTTGATCGTCCTTCCTTATTACGTTCTTTGTTTGTGATAACTTGTTTATGATATTATTATATTTCTCTTTTTTTTGTTTTACTAACATGTTTCTTTTTGTAGTGATTATCATGCATTCATGTTTAAAATTTATTTTTCAATAAATCTTACAATGCAATGCTTCATGTTGGTATCTCTTTAGTGCCTAATATGGAACATCCAAATTTTTTAAATCCAATTCAGACATTATTTTCACAAAAATCCCTATGTTCCTCACGTCTTCGAGGTGCATAGGTGAGTTAGTTTTCTTAAAACAAACCTAGATCTAAATTTACAAAAATTCATGCATTAAAAGGAATTATTTCTAAATAAAGACTAAATGAAACCAGTTTAACCGAGATCAAAGTGAGACATAGTTGTAGGTATTGATTTTGAGCGTAGTGGGGATGCTAATTCTTCCTCGTGCGTAACCAACTTTCAAACCCAACCAATGAATTTTTGGCCTTTGTAGACCTTTAAATCGATGTTTCAAGTTTCATAACTGAAAATATCATTTTCAATAGGCATTTGATCCTCCCTAGCCTAAAATGATCGGTGGCAACTTCAAGTTTATGGCCACTTCATGGTGGCCACTCGAGACTCGATTAGATAAGCGATTCACTCGACGATCTCATTATCCTTCACATTATTATGCTTGATCCAAATACCGATCATGGGATAACTGGAAGGCTTGACCACAATCAAGTATCATTCATTTTTAAGTCGAGCGTGCTATATCATTCGGATTGTCTAAAGTTTTCAAAGCTGGCATGGCAATAGGAGGGTCAACTAAACACATACATGTAAGATTAGAAGAGAATATGACTTTATCATCTTGTAGGGAGATTTTTATTACTTTCGGTAATTTCATATTCTCCCAACTAAGCCACTACTTAAGGCTTTTGGGCCAACCCTATTTACATCAAGATCATTTAATTATCAATTACATTTCTTACCTAAGCAAAACAATTTTAGGTCATGCAAATATTATTAAATAGTTATCAAATAATTATTTAATTTGCCAAAAATAATTATCCAACCCAAAACCAAGGTATCTCTATTTACATGCCTACTATTAAACACAATCTCAACAAGAAATTCTTATCTTCATTGTCATACTGAGATATCTCTAATTAGATTTCATAAATCTAATTTATGTCTTTAATAATATTTAATTGAACTAATTCAATTAAGTCTCAATATTTTACCTTTTATCTAATGAAGTCATACTTAATTAAATCTGAATTTAATCCAACAAATCATTTTACTATGTATGACCCATTAAGTTTCCAAGATGTTGGCAATGAATATAATTAATCTTATGAACTCTATTCATAGATCAAGAGTAAGATCTAGTTGCTATCATGAGCAACCAAATATTGAAAAGCCAATATGACCTTGAAGAAACCTTTTAGTAACCAATCTATCAGTGTAATTTAGTCCTTCCATCAAATATCCTAGAAAAACTATAAGCATGGTGCTGTGTCTACTCATGTATAAATCCATATTAGCTCTTGTAGCATATGACTAACCACATGGATTTAGAGAAACAATTTCTTCTAAATTCATCATGCATTGGCTAATAATTTTATCAAGTTAACTAAACCCAGTAACAAATAAGATATGTCTCTGATGTCATTTCAAGTTATGAATCCTTTTTAGATCACTCATCCATCCTTGTATGCTTCATGTCATACCCAAAACCATCCTACCATATGTATCCATCTATTATGAACTAGTTCATGATGATATCTAAATATGACACCCTCTATGCAAGATGACTCGATATCACAAGTTAGATGACTTGTTAAATAACTGGCACGTGAGAACATTTCCATAGAAACTTGAGTGAGAATACCAAATTAAGTTCTCATACGAGCTATGTTCAATGAACTTGTTTCCATTAAAGAATCACCCACATGCCATCCCAAGAATCCTCTATACTTCAACCCATGAGACTGGTTACTTACTTCATAAATAAGAAGGTATAACACATGCTAGATTTGAGCATTGCCAATACACCATCTTGGCAATACAATGACTATGAACAATTTTTGGAACATTACTTTGATGCATAAGGATCTCATAATTGTAACTCATTAAAATTTCTTTATAAGACCAAATATGTTTCTCATATTTCATACAATTAATAGTTCATGATTGTCAGTCATACTACTAACATTAAGGAAGACCTTATATCACTAAACAAAGTGATTGGTTTGCATTATAAACTAATATAAGCCTCATCCAAGTTAATTGGCTTTAAGGCATATACTCCCAACGAGGAAGTGACTGAGTGAGCTAAAGATTAAGGAGAGGGGGATTTGGTTGTGGAAAAAGGGAGGATGAGGGAAATAAAATATACTTTTGTCCAAAAACTTTTACTTTTACATATTCAATTCTAAAAATTTTAAACAAATAAAATATTAGATCCTCTATGATTGAAATCCAAAATTTTAAAGGAATATACGGTAAGAAGTTTCCCACATTTCTTTTTTTATTTTCTAAAAAATACAAATAAATGAAAATTTTTATTTGAAAGAATAAAATAGAAGTAATGCATAACTATGAGAAATTTTTTTTCATTTCACCTGGAAGACAAAAAGTTAAAGAAAAAAAAGAAAAAGTTTTATATTAATCTATTTTTACATAAAATTTTAGATCAAATTCTACTTTTACAACACTAATATTAATAACCAATATTCTAATTATTAAATCAGAAAAATTAAAATTTTTAGCCAAAATAAATTAAAAAGGAATCATGGAATGATAATCAATAAATATTCTAACATTTGTAAGATAGAAATAAATTAGTTGCATTCATGAGTCACTGAATTGCCTATACCACAAAAATTAAACAAAAACCATAGTTTGACTTTTCAATTCAATAGCTTTTACAAAATACAACAAAAATCCATGATATCATAATCAAAAACCAATATTAGTGGTAGAACAATTCATGCCTTTAACGTAGTACCCATTAAGTAAACAAAAAAATTAGTTATCCTCAACAACACCTTCCTTTGATGTTAGACTATGAATTAACTTTGTTGGGTTCCTCCCAAGTTATTATGTTTGTTAAAAACATTCGCATAACAAATAATACCCTACTTTTAAAAGTTAACGGGTCTTACAAATATAAAAGATATCAATTGAAAATTATATTCCTATAAATACCTAATTTGCAATTTATTTAGTAATAGATTAACGAAGTTACCTTCAATTGTCTTAATATCTATTTAGTAATAGATGAAATTGTATACATGAATTGGGTTGAGTTGTCAATCAATATTGACATTATTGTTTCACCATTTTTTCCCAAGCTGTTTCAAAAAATAATTAAAAAAAAATCTTCAATTGTAATTTTATGAAAAATGAATAAGGAATGAATAAATGAATAGAATCATTACACTTACATTAAATACCTGATTGTCATCATTAAAATCAATGTATATCCTAATCCCATGCATTTTTTCCTTGTAAACCATAAACTTTTCTTTTGCCTTTGACTTTGTCACGTATCAAGATTGGTTATTGTTTCTTGGCTCCTTAAAATATAAAAAATCTTTCTTTTCCCTCTTTTACCATTATCACATAGATGAACTTGTCTATTGACATTAATTTCCTTTTAAAAATAGTATCCTATGCAAGGATCATCAACATTTGTTTCATTCTTGACATTCATTTCATTAAAAAATAACTTACAATGTCAACACCAAAAATATATATTAGAAAAACATATATCCTACTGCAAACTTTAATTGTTTACCTACATTGAAAGGTTCAAGAAAACTTGATTGTTATCCAAAATTAGCACAATAAGCTATTAAACTTCTCACCTTCTGTTACAATGGTTTTCATAAAAAAGAAAAAACTTGTATGAACAAAGTCTAATGATAATTAATCTTAAAGTATAGGCATACTTATAAAAGGCAATCTATACTTGAATGGGCTTTTTCTTTTATTATGCCTTTACTTGAAACAATTTTAACGAGTCATCTGGGCACTTTTCCTTGACATTTTGTAGCTTTTAACTATTTCAAAAAAAGCCCATTCAAGTATAGATTGCCTTCCATAAGTATGCTTATACTTTAAGATTAATTATCATTAGGCTTTGTTAATTTATATTTTTAATAGGTTTATAAAGCATTTTTTTGTGCTAGTAGATTTAATATAGGTTTATTTGTTTCGTACTAAAATTTATCCCCTATTAGGTTTCATCATGTTAATATATATAGCCAAATAGGTATCTTTTTTACACCACTCATGCACATCATCATCGACATTTTTTATTTTATGATTAGTTGTACAAATAGCATGGTAGTAAGGGATCCTATTCAACTATTAGCTTCTACAATCACACTTTCTGTTCTCCATAATAACATATGTCATTCCATTGTGAATTATTTGAGAACCATTATCCTTATTACATCAATAGTTATCACGAGCTCTATTTTCTTCTAATTTTCTTATTATCCTCAGACCAAATGGCCTAGTCTATTTTGCAATTTATCTCTTTGAGTGTATATCATTTCCATTATCATTTTTTTATTTTCCTCTAATGTAAATTCTTTTATTAAATATCTCAATAAAATTATAGTTCACCATATCATACTTGACATTAGTATTAAAGAATGCCCTACACCAATGTTTGGGAAGGGTCTTAATAATTTCCTCATAATTTTTGAGACATATTTTCCTAAACTCTTTCATATCCTCTTTAATATCAGCCATTTTATTTGATTTTGCATATAAAGGAAACTATTTTTCCAACTTTGACTTGGATATCAGGCTCCCCAATTTGCATAAACATGTCTTGCACAATATTTATGCTTAGCTTTAGGTGTAAATTATGCAATAGATGGCACAAGGCCTTACATTTCATAAACAAGATTAATAAGTGTTACTTTGTTAAGCATATAATTTGAAGAAAATAGTATACGATTTTGATAAACTTAAATATAAAAATGACATTACCTTTTGTTGGTCACTCATAATGATCCAAACAAAGCTATCTATGATGTTGACATCTTCTTTCAATAACTTTAAGAACCTACCCCATGTATCTTTAGTTTTATTAACGACTAGTACTTAAGCTAATTAGAATATTTTGATTATTCCCATCTCCCTCAACAATACATAATAATTCTCTTTTACATAACTCTTCTAAAATATAACTATCAAATCCTATAACCTGCCTACATCCATTGCTAAATCCCTCTTTGCTTGCATTAAAGCAAATATAATATCTATCAAATAAATGGGCAAGTGATGGTTATGGCCTTTCAACTAAAAGAATACTAGTGTTGTCACCATTACTTTTAGTTAGCTCAAAAGAAATAGTCAAAAAGTTTTGCAAACTTCAATTTTACACTTATTTGAACATCAAACACTGTCAACTTAGCTCTCTTATATTGAGTTATAAAAATAGCTACACCATAGTCATCTTTTAACAATTTCCTAAGCTTTATGTTTTAGCATGATGTTCAAAAAATTTGTAAAAGTTTTAGCCAACCATTTTGCATTTTCAAAACTAATAACACGCTAATAGTCATCAATAAAATGTTTAACAGGAAAATTACTAGTCTTCTTATCAAGATTTAAAAAGATCTTTCATGGACATATTTTCCCTTTACATTTTGCATTATCTTATTCCTCAGTGTTTTTTGTCAAATTAAGTAGCCTAAGCTTAGATATTGAATGTTTATGTAATATTTCTTTAAATTGTTTGATTAATTAGCCTAAGCTTAGATAATGAATGTTTATGTAGCATTTCTTTAAATTGTTTGACATTCTCAAATGTCATACCCACACAAAAAATAGGTTTGACAGCTCTAGGGTCATAAGTTGGAAATTTACTTTTTTTTTTTTCAATGACATGGATATAAGAAGGGGTGATGATCGTTAGGCTACATTGTCGCTCGACAAGAATGTATTTTGTGGAAGCTAAAAAGGCCTATGGATCATATCAAAGGTAAATGCAAAGATGTGGCATCAAAACACGTAGTTTAAGGTGTCTAAAGACAAAAGATATGAGAAAATTCATAATTTTGCTTGAATGCATCGATACATGGTTATGCCCTAACGATCCAAAAATTTGAAATGTCCCTATATATATCGATACAATATGTAGTGTATCGATACATGAGCTTTTATATCGATACAGGACCTCATGTATCGATACTAGGCCATGGCAAGACCAAAACACTCATTCTATAAAGAAATGTATTGATACATATCAACATCTATGATACAGTGGTTTATGGTATCGATACAATGTTCATTGTATCAATACACTCAAAGTTTTTAGACCAAATGTATCGATACATTTTGCAATGTATTGATACATGCAGGCTATTTTTCACGGTCTAGGCATTTTTAACTCATTCACCATCTTTGCATCAAAAAAGATCAAAGCCCATATCAGATTACGAATTTGGACTTTTGAATTAATCAAAACATTTTTTTGAAGTCTAAATTAGATCAAAAAGGTTAATGTCACATGATTACCCTACTCCTCCGTAGTTTGTTGACCAAGATCAGCCACACTATTTGTTGGAAAATAATTTCAGCATTTAAACTAGACATTCCCTATGTCCATCACATTGGCACTATATTCACTATCTAACCTAGAAGAAAAAACTAAAATTGTCATTAGATTTAAATTCTAACAGGTCATTATCCATCTTTGATTGACCAAATCCATAATTAGAGTGCCTAATTATTTTTATAAAAGTTTTGGAAGCAGGTTGTTCATTTCTTACACCTATGGAATCCTCTCCCTGTCTTTTGTTTTTTTTCTTTAAATTCCCTAAACTTTCTTCCTTCTAGTATACTAAACCTTTAGATCATTATCAACTAAGATTATTAATTTCTAACAAATAACCTTCTATATCTTCATCCTTTGACATACTTTCATCATCGTCCTCATAATTATAATCTTATTTAGAATTATCTACGCTTGCACCAATGTCACATGTCAGTTTTACTCTTTCACTCTCACTAATGTTTTTTCCTTCATCTTCTCTTTTGTCTCAATTAGAAAACTCATTACTAAATAGAGGTCTAATGAAATCTACAACTTAATCTATTAGTTTAGGCTCTTTTAATCAAATGGTTAAAATAAAGATTTATTATCTCCTGTACTTTTTGGTAGTCAGACGTTGCATTAGATTTGCATCAATATCAATGTGTTTCAACCCATTTGCTAATTTCAAGCCAAACACACAAAGAATAACATACAAATAATATTTTGATACCCCAACTCATAAGTTATATCTAATATCTCAAAATAAAAGAACTTATAGTCATCTATCATCCACTTATATTGCCATCCACCCATGCAGATAATGTTTAAATGATTAACATATACCCTAACATGAAAATATATAGTACCAGCCATAAGCAATGCATATGTATGCAAAAGAACAACTTTCAAATTGAAGAAAAAAAGGAATCTGATAATGAACAAAAATAGCCAAAAATCTTATATCACTTATATCTTTTGATATTTTAAATCCTCAGTATATCACATATTTCAGTTAATTTTTTACATCTCTAAAATTCTAAAACTTAATTATCTTTCATCAATAAAAATATCATTATTAATCACCATACCACAATTAATTAATTTAAAATTCTAATGTTGAAACCTAAAAACAATACATTAGGTAAAACAAAGCTTGGTTGACCTATTTTAGTTAAATAACCTTTTTAAGATGATGCCCAGACTTTTGATCTTAAGAGCTTGTGGGTTTTTTAGATTCTAAGCGACAAAAGTTTTTTGTGTTTGAGTTTAGCTTTATGCAATTATCCTATCTTTATCTTTTTATCTTACTCTTTTAACTTAAAAGATAACTACAGACTTACATTTAATTTATCTTTTTATCTATCTATACTTTTTGTTCTTTTGACTTTTTTTTTTCTTTTTTAACTTTTAGAGTCACACTTATTTTTTCGTTATGGTTTTCATGAAAGTGGGAAGGAAAGACTTTTTTTTACAATACCAAAAATGTTTTGGATTGAATATGTTAATGCAAAAGTTTTAAACCGAAATTAAAAGAGTATATATTTTAAGACTAAAATTGCGATGATTTTTTTTTCTTTTAGTTTTTAGTTGGGTACTTAGATTGGGTAGTGGGCTTGGTTAGCTTTAGGATGGGTATAGCTTTAGGTTAATGAGAATTGGGTATAGGTTGTATATAAGTATTATAGACACTTAATTTCGTCCGGCCCCTAAAAAAACTTCAAATTCTACGACTAAGCCCAATGAGCCCAATAATTCTACCAAGCCTGTTCTTGATTTTTTATTAAGCCCATTTCATTCCCTAAAGGCCTACCAAGCCTATTTTAATATCCAATTTCCTAAGCAGCCCATTAATCTTTTTCTTTTTAATTTTATACCAATGATTAAATTTTCTTTTATAAATTTTTATGGGGTTTTGATTAGAATTTTTTACATGATTAAATTCTTCTTTTGATTTATCACGAGAATTCATTTATTTATTTATTTCTTTTGAACCATAATTTTTTTTTTATTTTTTTCAAATATAACTTTCAATTAGGATTTTCTTGCAATTTGATTACATTAATTTCTTTACTTCCAATATTTCTAAATTTATAATTTTATTTTGCTCTAATTTTTCCAATTTAGTTACATGAAATATAATTTGGTTGGAATTAAACCCTTTTCCAACTAATTTAGTTTCATTCCAACTAATTCCATAAAATTAAATAAAACTATTATTTCACCTAAATTAGCATAATCATGACAATAGATAGGGTGGTTATATGAAAAGATGGAAAAGCATGGGCTTAAGACAACATTTATTTTTCTCCAACCTAGCAAGTAAGCTTACCAAAAAATTAAAAAAAAAAGAAAATGATGAGATTTAATGGCAAGTTTTGGCCAAGGAGGATTTCCATCCTCCTTGGCCGAATCCTCCCCTCTATAAAGAGGGGAGGATGCTATTTCACCAAAAAAAAGGTTTAAAGAAAAAAAATAGATAGAGTTTTTAGAAAAAAAGTTGAAAAAAATATAACAAAAGATTTCAAACCTTTATTAAGGTAAATCTGTACTTTAATCTTTGAATTTTTGTTTGTTTGATACATTTTCCTTTTCTTTGGCGACCTAAAAATGCGCTCAAGTTCATGGATTTTTTATCCATGTTGAAAGACTAAGCATAATGGCCATGAACTAATTTTCTTAATTTTTTTTCTTCTTTTTTTTGTTAGTAAATTATTTTTCTTTATGAATCATGTGTATGTTGCTATGATGTTGGTTTTGGTGTTGTGTTTATCGCATATATGTTCATATATATTTTATTTCTTTTAGTATTTTATTGTTATCATGGTGAAAGTACATGTTTATGTGCTTATTTTTGTGATTTTATCATATAATGGTGTTAATTTATGTTAAATGAAATGTGAATATGTGATTATTGAATTTAGAAAAGATGGTTGGTAGGTTGTTTAGGTATTGGCCGAAATTCATGCTTGTATGTTTTTTTTGGGGGTTATTTTGTAAATATAAAAAGTTTAAGGGCTAATCCGCAAAAATAAAAAAATTTTAGACCTATATGTTTAGCCGAATCTTAATGAGTATTTTAGCTATGTTTTCTTGTTGATTCCAAGCTGATTTCATGCCTCAATGATGTGTTTTCATGATGGTTTTGGTTAATTAGGGATTAAATTGTAAATGTCTAAAAGTTTATGGACTAGTTTGCAAATGATAGAAATTTCTTTGTTTTATGGTCAAAGGATTTGACCAAAAGCTTCATGGATAACTTGGAAACTGATTTTGGGTATATCATACCATGGTTAAGGTACTTTTCACATTTTAAGGTGCATTTTGTAATTTCTTAAAGTTTAGGGGCTAGTTTGCAAATAATGAAAAATTTTATTTTTTGGTCAAAAGTGCTTGGCCAAATCTTCTCACATATCTTTACCATGATATTCATGTTGATTCTTTGCTGGTTTGATGATTTTTAATGCTTTGTTTATGGTATTTTACCATATAAGGGTTAAAATATAATTTTACAAAGTTTAACGGTTACTTTGCAAACTAAATTTTTTTTTGTTAGGGCAAGGTATTTGGCCGAATTTTTAGTTGATATATTCACTACATTTTCATACATAATTTCATATGATTTTTTTTATAATTTTTAGGTTACTTTATTATGTAGGGACTAAAATGAAGTTCTAGAAAAGTGTAGGGATTAAATAGCAAATTTTTATATTAAAAGGGTAAAATAGTCATTCTACTAGTTTTAAAAATTTATATTATTCCTATGGCATTCCTAGGGGTATAGAAATATTTAAAACTCTTCGTATTTATTCAGTTTTTTGAAGAATACGGAATGTAATTTTCAAAAACCTAAAGGCACTTTGGTAATTTTGCTCATCGAGACTCTTTTACGCGAAAGATGCATGTTTAGGATTCTTTTAGCCTTTTAAGGTTATTTTAAGGTCTAGTAGGGTTATCAGGTACTTTCATGTCGAAGGAATACCCTTGGGGCATTTTGGTCATTTTCCTCACTAGGATGCTCTTATGCCAAAGTGTATGTTTAGGATTCTTCTAGCCTTTTAAGGTCATTTTAAGGTCCATTAGGGTTATCGGGATACTTTCATGTCGAAGGTATACCCTAAGGGCATTTTCGTAATTTTTTTACTGGGATGCTTTTATGCCAAAGGTGCAGTTTAGGATTCTTTTAGCCTTTTAAGGTCATTTTAAGGTCTATTAGGGTTACCAGGTACTTTCATATAGAAGGAATACCCTAGGGGCATTTTGGTCATTTTTCTCACTAGGATGCTTTTATGCCAAAGGTGCACGTTTAGGATTCTTTTAGCCTTTAAGGTCATTTTAAGGTCCATTAGGATTACCGGGATACTTTAATGTCGAAGGTATATCCTAGGGGCATTTTCATAATTTTTTTCACCGGCATGTATTTATGCCAAAGGCGCACGTTTAGGATTTTTTTAGCCTTTTAAGGTCATTTCAAAGTCCATTAGGGGTATCGAGATACTTTCATATTAAAGATATATCCTAGGGGCATTTTCATAATTTTTTTCATCGGGATGCTTTTACGCGAAGGTGAATTTTTAGGATTGGTTTAACCTACCAAGACTATTTTAAGGTCCATTAGGGTTATCAAGGTACTTTCATATCGAAAGTATACCCTACGAGCATTTTGGTCATTTTACTCACCGAGACGCTTTTACGTTGAAAGTAAATTTTTAGGATTGGTTTAACTTACCAAGATCATTTTAAGGTCATTAGGGTTATCGGAGTACTTTCATGTTGAAGGTACGCCATAAGGGCATTTTAGTCATTTTACTCACCGGGATGCTTTTATGCTGAAGGTGAACTTTTAGGATTGGTTTAACCTACCAAGTTCATTTTAAGGTCCATTAGGGTTATCGGGGTACTTTCATGTTGAAGGTATGCCCTAGGGGTATTTTGGTTATTTTACTCATCGGGATACTTTTACGCTGAAGGTGAATTTTTTGGATTGGTTTAACCTACCAAGATCATTTTAAGGTCTATTAGGGCTGCCGGGTACTTTCATGTCGAAGGTATACCCTAAGGGCATTTTGGTTATTTTGCGCATTGGGATGCTTTAACGCTGAAAGTGAATGTTTTAGGATTGGTTTACCCTTCCAAAATCATTTTAAGGCTCATTAGAGTTATCGGGATACTTTCATATCGAAGGTATACCCTAAGGATATTTTTGTAACTTTGTATTTGAATCATATCTCGTGTGAATGCTAGGATACTTTCACATCGAAAGTACACGTTAAGAACATGTCCATCATATTATGTCATTCTTAGGTCATAGAATACATACTTTTTTTTATAACAAAATTATTTTTTTAAATAAGGCAATGTCTCCTAATTAAAATGATATGTAGGATTCTCACTAGTATACGTGAGAAATTCTACGGATTATTTTAATAGCAAGATAACCTTTTCAAATAAGAAGTCAAGATTTTTTTCTATTTTAAAACAAAATAAAACCTTTTATATTTCGTATGATTTTTTGATGGGATATGATTGAGAATTCGTGCCCACCTAGTTCCCCGAGAGTGTACGAATAATTTTTTGATTTCTAGAAACATTAAAACCCAACTTTCTTGAAATAATAAACTTTCATAATGAGATAATATATGAATTATAATTAAACATCCAATGTTGAAACCGAATAAAAATTAAAATTTAAGTTAACACATGATTGATAAGGTACCAATTTTCGGGCATCATGAGAGGGTCGATCCTTACTTGTGATTGTAACCAACTCCCGAATCCTTTTATCTGATCTCTGGTATGATCATGGGCCTTGGAGTTTATATTCTAGGGTTTTGTAACCCTCGAAATACAAACTCCAGTAGGTGACCAATCTCACCTAACCCAAATAGATTAGTGGCGACTCCAAATAAGTAGTCATTACTATTTAAGGTTAAGTCGAGTGAATGATTCATCTCAACCATCCAGTCCCCAAAAATAAAAAGATGTCAATAATGATATGCCCTATACAAACAAGAGAATATAAAATAATAATAAATTTAATAAATATAGGAGCGAAGGCCATTTAAGTCGGGTTTGGTTAGCATTCGTATCCGGGCCACGTTGCTACAAGTATCTTTATTTTATAAATATATTTAAAATATATAAATGATATAATATATTATAATATTTTAAATACAATATCAATCAATTAATTCGATCAATTCAATTTTAGATTTACGCAACTATAAATTGACATAACCTATTAAATTTGACATAATCAACCAACAAAGGCTAAAATCATAATAATCAAATTAATTGAATTGACTCACGTCAGTTTCAATTAGCTAAAGTCAATTTCAACTGAATTTTGCTCACCCCCAAAAAACTAAATCTAAATAAAAATATAAAAATAGTTATATTCATGTAAATATTTTGTTCTTTTATTTCTATAAAATTTCTTAGATGCTAGTACTTTATTTAAAAATATAGAAGGATTTTTTTAATTTAGGAATTTATTTGGAAAGTTAGTTATATACTAAGACTCTATTAGGATGGGTAGTAAGATTGATTCAAATGAGATTAAAAGCAGCGCGGTAGTAGTGAGATTTGTTACTATAGCGGTGAAATTAAAATCAATGATAGGATATGTGTTTAGATTCACCATTATAGTGGTGGTGAGGTGAAATGTAATAAAAAGAGAAATTACCATTGTAGACACCTAATTTCATTTGGGTCTCTTTTTCAACCATCGTGAATATCCAAGATTGAGAACTTTACAGCCACCCTCATTGGGAACAATCATTTTCAAATGAATAAGATATTTTCAAGATCTTTTTAGTCATATTTAAATGCCCGTAAGTTCATGTGATAGAAAAAGTTATATTTTGATCTCTAATTTGGATATACAAGAAGAATATTTAAAAGAAAAATTATTTTTTGATAGTTTCTTTTCAAATTTTGAAAATCTATCTCTGCGGATGATATCACGATGAAATTTTTCATTTTTAGGAATTTTTGAGAATTTTTCATAAAATTTGAGAAATTGACTATTATATATTTTTACTGATATCAATATAGTATTTATGCCGATACTCACTTTAAAAAATCAGGAATATTTAAGGAAAAATTCATATTAGCATGTTATACCACGAGGTGTCGAGTTGTCCAATTTAACAATTAATTTTAAATTTTTCATAATACCACGAGTATTATACTCGTAAAATTTTTTTGATAAAATTATTTCAAATTTTAATTTTCATCTTTACCTTTTTCTAAATTAATATTTTGAACAATATGTTATAGTTAATTCATTCTGTAAAATTTTTCCTATTTTAAAATATGAGCTTACTTTTATCTGTAAACTTTTTTGTGAAAATTTCTCGAGTTTAAAATTTGAAAATTCTTTAAATATTTCCCTTTAGCCACTATTAAATCAGTTTTTCAAAATCTTTTATTCGTTATAAATTTTAGATTTTTTTTCATTTTAGAAGCATGGAGTCTTTTTTACTTCATAATTTTTTTGGATGATTTTTTCAAGCTTATAATTTTTAAAATTCTTTAAGAAATATTATTTAATTCATATTAAATTAATTTTTCAAAATTTAATTTATTTTATGAGTTTTAAAATTTTTTATGTTATCAAGATATATAATTTTCTACTCTGTACATTTTGTGATAGGATTTTTCCAAGTTTATAATTTTTAAAATCTACAAATATTATTGTTTAATTCACATTAAATTAGTTTTTTTTTAAAATTCAATTTATTTTATGAATTTAGCATTTTTTTACATATAATAATTTTTTCGATAAGGGTTTTCTTTTATAATTTTATGAGTTTGCTATTTTTAATTTTCTGTAAATGAAAAATTATTTTTATTATTAGATTAAATTAAATTGATCATATAAAATATTATTTCAAATATATAATATTAATTTTAACAATTTAATTCTTTTAATAAATTTTTACGGTGTAATTTTATAGATTTACAAATATCATCTAAAATGTCTCTAGAATTGATGATGTCATGCATAATGAGATTCATAAAAGACAAAATAATTAATTTATATCAAATCAAAATAAAAAAATCAAATCAACTAAATATTAAATACAAAAAACAAAAAGAAAAGAAAGAGAAAAAAAAGATAAAGATAAAAGGCTAACGGCTAAGAAGGTTTGGGAACCTTCTTGGCCAATTCTCCTGCTTTGAAAAATCATGGGAGAAGTTTTCACAAATAGTTAGTGATTTCCATAGCCATTTTTCTTAAAATTTCTCATGAATTTTTAAGTTTTCAAGTCTTTCAAGTTAATTTCATGTAGAAATGTTGTAATTTTTGCTTATTTCCATCATTTTTCTTCATTTTGTGAGTCAAAATCATGTTAAGCTCATGAATTTTCATCCATGTTAAAAGGCTAACATGTTGACAATGAACAATTTTCAATATATTTGTTATATTTATTTTTTAGTTAAAGGTTGATTTTTTAATGAAATACTGTTGTTGTTTATGTAGTATTAACTTTGATGTGCACATATGTTTATGTGTATGTTGTTTTTCTTAATATTTTCATGTTAATATGTTGATTTATATATTTATATATATATTTATTTTTATGATTTTATTTTTGTATTTAAGTTTGATGATATTTATTTATGGTTGTGTTCATGATTTTGTGTTGAGAAAATATTTGATGATAGTTTGCTTTCCACTTTGATGAATTTAATAGGAATTTTTTGTGATGATTTTATGCTTATTTTTGTGTTGATTTTATGGTTTTCAGGTTGTTTTGCAATATTAGGAAATTTAAGGATTAGATTGAAAAAATTTTTAATTTTTTATATATTATTCTTGATGGCCAAAACTTCCTAACACCATGGAAAAAGTGTTTTAGGCATTTTCAAACATATTTGTGTACATTTTAAGGGCTAATTTGCAATTTTAAGAAAGTTTAGGGATTAAATTTTACAACATGGAAAACTTGTGTTTTATGCTAAAAATGCTTGGCCAAATTTTCGTACACATTGTTGCCATGATTTTTGCATTGATTCTTACCTAGTTTGATGATTTGTTGTGGTGTTTTGTGATATGCTTCCATGTAGGGGTCAAAATACAAATTTAGAAAGTTTAAAGACTATTTTGCAAAAAGTCAAAAATTTTTGTTTCAAGGCCAAGGTGTTTGGCCTAATCCTTGTCGATGCATTTGCTATGTTTTTCATGTATATTTTCATATGTTTGTGATGTTTTTCTATGTAAGGGCTTAAATGTAAATTTTGCAAGGTTTAGGGACTATAGAGCAAATTCTAGTTTTTAAGGGTAAAATGGTCATTTTGTGACTTTTAAATATTTCTATTATTCCTATAGCCTTTCATAAGGTATAGAAAATTTTAAAAATTTTTGTATCCTCCCGGTTTTTCATAAGGTACGAAATGAAATTTTCAAAAGTTTAAGAGCTTAATTGCAATTTTTTGCATTTTAAGCCAATTTTAGGATTTTAATTTCCTATTTATGGTAAATTCATAATTTCATCATCATTTTAGTGTCCATTAGGGTACAGGATACTCCCACATTGAAGGTATACCTTAAGAGTATTTTGGTAATTTTACCTAAAATCAAGTCTTAGATAGTAATCGGAATGCTTTTATGTCAAAGGTGCATATTTAGGATAGGTATGTCATTTCATCCCTATATGAGTGTCCATTAAGGTACCGGGATACATTCATGTCAAAGGTATATCCTAAAGGTATTTTGGTAATTTTGTCTAAAATCAAGTCTGATATAGTAACCAAGATGGTTTTATGCCAAAGGTGCACATTTAGGATAGTTTGTCATTTCATCACCTTATTAGTGTCCATTACGATATCAAGTTATTTTCATGTTAAAGGTATACCCCAAGGGTATTTTTGTAATTTTGCCTAAAATTGAGTCTTAAATAGTAATCGGGATGCTTTTATGCCAAAGGTGGATGGGCTGACTTTCTCAGAATAATAAAGCTCGACTTTCTCAAAATAATAAAACCCAACTTTCTCAAAATAATAAATTTATTTAATAAAATGTTAAGGGAATTATAATTAAATAGTAAATATTAAATATTAAAACCAATAAAAATCAAAATTTAAATTAACATATGATTTTTCGGGTATAATGAGAGGATCGATTCTCACTTGTGATTGTAACAAACTCCTACACTCTTTTAAGTGATCTCTAGTATGAGGACAAACTTCGAAATTTGTTTTAAGGGTTTCATGACCCTCAAAAGGCGAACTTCGGCAGGTGACCAATCTCACCTGGCCAAAATAAGATTGGTGGCGACTTCAAAATAAATGATCATTGTGTAATGACTATTTAGAGAAGTCAAGTGAGTGATTCATCTTGACAACTTTGTCCTTAGACACAAGAAATAAAGAACAATAATATTAATATAGGCCCCAAATAAAAAAATAATGATATACAGATATATATATAAGAAAATAGGGTATATCTGCCATTTTAAATGTTTAGGGGTATGTTAGAGAGTCGACCTAAAATTAATTATCTGTTAACAAAATTTTGATTAATTCGGTTTTAATTGGTATTTAATTATAATTCACAATATTTTTAAAAAAAAAATCTATTTTTGATTTATATAGAAAATTTTGGTTTATATTGTTCATGTTTTCACTAATACTTTTGTTCCCTTTTACAGCATTATTTTTCTGAGGGCATTTAGAATTGGCATCTTTATTATTTTTGAAAGTGTTGAGTCATAAAACGTAAGTTGTTCCCCCATACACACTGCTTCTATGTATATGCATTAGATTCTCCTTCAGCGTATGGAGGGGCAATATGTACTCAATATTTTAGGAAAGGGTGAAGTAGCTCTGCCTTCTAAGGTGTGTTAGCCTTTACCTAAGCTTGTGAAGAGCCTACCGAGTGTAAATTCCTATGCTTGCTCAAGGATTTAGCCTCGTTATGGGCATGAAAAATACGCCCACTCGAATTAAACCCTTTTTGACATAAACACGCAATGGGTAAGGATTAGGGTACCTCATTAGATTTCTTTAAACTCGAGAAGCAATTCGAGAACCTATTTAGATGTTTAATCCAAACTTCATGTAATGAATCATAGGGGCCTCATCTAGCTTAGAGCTATGCCCAGTACTAAAAGGTACCGAATTAGGTACACATAAGGGAACGCTTTTAACCCTTTACTCTTATCATTTGATTTTCTTTTATATTAATAAGTGTATGTTGTGTTATTATGATATATTTTACTTTTATTAATTTGTTATATTAAAAAGGAGTTTTTTTTTCTTGGCATCACATTTTTTATTCCATGGAAACTTATAAATTCATTCATGCATCTGCAAAGTTCACATTCTTATATGTTCATGCATTCATAATAGCCATAATGTAGTAATTCGTTTTATTTATTGTATTTTAAGAATCAAGACAAAAGTGATAATTTAGAGGCAAGGGTCAACACGTTAGAGTTCATCTAGGAAGAGTTCCACCATAAAGTTCATGGAATGGAAAATATGCTAAATAGACTGATAAAAATGGTTGAGGTTTTACATGAAAGAAAAAAACATCATCTATTGGAAGTATTAGAATGTAGGGGAAATCAAATGATTGCAAAGATAACTTTCTGGGCTACTTGCTAGATTTTGTGAATATAAGGTTAAAAATGAATGAATAAAATAAATGATTAAGGTTTTCGAAAATCCCTTAAAAGCACTAACATAGTTAGGAAAATGTAATATTTGCAAAAGCAATTCTTTTTGTTAGTTTGTTTTTGAATCTTGTAAAAATGTCTATGTACGCCCACAATCAATGGATAAATTAGAAAATTTTGGATTAAAGAAACAATATTATTGAATCACGACTTGAGTTCTTCAAATGCTTGCCTTTATAATAATCTCTATGTCTAATACCTAGCAAATAGTCTAAGATCCAATATGTATCATTAAATGCTTCCCTTTTTTACTCTCTTGTTTATTCACTCATTCATGTATTCATTCATTTGTTTATTCAATCTTCATGTAATTTGTCCATTCATTGATAATCATACTAGGGTGCCAGTAAAGATTAATATTGGTAAAATAAATACATATTCATGTAAACTGATTTAAGTTATATATATATATATATTGAGGCAAAAAAACATGAATCATTAAGTGGAAGATAACAACAAGAAAAAAAACTGCACAAATTAAAAGTATAATAGAACTACTTGAGACCAAGGAGCTAGTTCCCAATAGCCAAAATGTATTACCAACACTGTTGTCTAGGCATCCAAGGAAGTACTAGTAAATGTTCAAGATGCAGAGACAAAGGGTTCATAAAATATGCAACCAGTAAACACTTAAAACACTTCATCACGAGCCATCCAAATAAAAATTGGTGCCCCTCTCACAAATGGTAGATACAAGAATTGCTGCCCAAAAAGAATTGGCAGTCTTTAACCACAACAAGAAAAAGTTTTATGCAAAAGCAAAGCCGTGACAAAAGTAATTTACAAATAGTCTCGTGTCACACCAACATTTAGAGGTGGCAATTGGGCGGGTTCAGGCGGGTTTAGGATGGGTCATCATTTTGGGTTCGAGCTGATTTTGGTTCGGGTCCATTCGAGTTTGGCTCCATTTGGGTTTCGGCCAATTCGAGTTTGGGTCCATTCGGGTTCGGGCTTATTCAGGTTCGAGCCAATTTGGGTTCGGGTTTGAGTATAGCTTACATCATTTTTTTATTTTATGTTAAATTTAATCACTTTTACGTAATTTTAAATTCTAAGCTAGGCACGAATTTGGCCCCGTCTGGCCCAAAAAAATCTTAGTTCG